>CP136068.1:156424645-156552477 GCA_032622095.1 Siphonodentalium dalli | reverse complement strand
TGAAAGTTAAAATAATATTTCCTATTTTGAGAATTCTATTGAACATAGACTGGACTTTAAATATCCTCAGGGATGGGATTACCCACCTGTATGCAGTACATGAAATTTATATAAGCTTAACCCTTTACCCAACAGAAGGGCCCTGTGCCAATGCATTCTCTTATATATGCGAGTCGACCATAGGTCGCCTCGCATATATAAGAGAATGCACTGGCTTAACACATTATAAAATTATAAAATTGTTTTTTTTAGGCCAATGCATTCTCTTATATATGCGAGGCGACCTATGGTCGACTCGCATATATAAGAGAATGCATTGGCACAGGGCATAACTGTAACCATCACAATGTGGTCGATGAACTGGTTCTAATGATATCCATATTTGTATGGTGTTCTTGAGACAGACCGAAGATATTTTAGGCTGTTGCAGCTTTATTTGGGCGTTTTTGGCCGGTTTGTTGGGTAAAGGGTTAAAACAAACCATGTGCTTGTAAATTATCAATTATTTCTGTATATAAGCTTTTAAAACAAATCATGTGTATGTAAATTATCAATTATTTCTGTATATAAGCTTAAAACAAACCATGTGCATGTAAATTATCAATTATTTCTGTATATAAGCTTAAAACAAACCATGTGCATGTAAATTATCATTTATTTCTGTGTATAAGCTTAAAACAAACCATGTGCATATAAATTATCAATTATTTCTGTATATAAGCTTAAAACAAACCATGTGCATCTAAATTATCAATTATTTCTGTATATAAGCTTAAAACAAACCATGTGCATGTAAATTATCAATTATTTCTGTATATAAGCATAAAAAAAAAAAAAAACCATGTAAATGTAAATTATCAATTATTTCTGTATATAAGCTTAAAACAAACCATGAGCATGTAAATTATCAATTATTTCTGTATATAAGCTTAAAACAAACCATGAGCATGTAAATTATCAATTATTTCTGTTTATTTCTGTATATTTCTGCAGAAAAGGAACCAGAGATGGCGCAATGCACAGAGGACCTATGGTGCCGCCCTCCCGCAGGCCGTCCTTGATAACATCCTCAACAGGGAGATAACTGCTGGGGACTACGATGATCTGTTGCAACTCGATAAGTACGTCATGGTAACGATGATGACAAACCAATTCTATAAATAGCTCTGATAGTAGACAAGCTTGATAAGTATTAATTATTGTGGTTGATTGATGACTTTGACATTGCGGTTTGGAGGCTATGTTCAACCTTGTCGCTTCGGTCGTTTGAGCATGAATTCCAAGCTGCCATATCACACCATGTTAATAATCCATAATAACGTATATGCTTCCAATCTCTACCAGAGCACACCAGTCATACTTCCTTTCTGACTCTGTCACCGGCTGGGAACTAGTCTGTGGTTGTTTATAGCTTGGGTTTTTGGTGAAACCGATCGCCTAAAGTCAAATTTACTATGTGCTTTGAGAACAATTCCCTGATTAAAAACTTATTGACTGAATGGAGAATTAGAGCGCTAGTCTTCTTGTTGCCGATTTTGGCATACTACTCATCAACATGGCAGCAAATTAGAACTTGTGTTTGACTTGCCATGCGTGGTGTCATCCATGATAATCAAAGAACTAAATCACACTGATTCGCAATATAGTTATTTGGTTTTCTTGGGACTTTCCAAACTTAAGGCACGAATTTACACAAAATGTGTTTGATATTTTGTGTACTTGATAAGGGCAAAATGTGGCGCTTTTCTCTTAGATTATTAATAAGTCCACCAAATTCTCTTATATTTGTGGGTCTCTCATATGTAGCCTCATATATAAGACAATGCACTGGTTTACAAGGTCAAGGTAAATATTATTAGGCGAATGTATTCTCTTATATATGCAAGGCTTCCTATGGGAGGCTCTCATATTTAAGAGAATGCATTGGCAAAGGGTTTTCGCAAAATTTCAGGAAGCTCCAGTCATGAAAGGGTTTAATACTAGAGCATTTTTCCCAATGTCTTCCTTGATTTCAAATCTCAGCTTATTTATTTGTGTGGATTTATCTCTATAAACATTTGTATCAATGAAGGTATCTAAAGCATAAAATTTAATAATCCAGAGCTCCATTACAGGAAGGTTGGTTTAATTTTTCCCTTCACCCACAAATCAACCAATCACACAAAATATTAAAAATTTCAAGATCAGGGTTTGAATTTCTTAAGTTTTAAGTACATTCAGCAGGTGCCTGCAATGTGTCAACAAAGTATTTGAAGTGTGAGGCCCATTCATCCACTGGTTTTTGCTATTAAATACCGGTAGCACATTTTAAGGCATAAAGTTCAATATTCAGAATTTAAAAATGTTGTAATAGTGTCTGATTTTATAGAGTTACCTCTCTTTTACTGGTAACAAAGTTCTCAAATGTTCAATTCAAAAATAAGATTTTGTCTCACAGGATTATCTTCATTGTATTTAGGCCCAAACAGGGGGGATTTTGGTTCTCAGATCCTGCTGTATTGAATAAAAATGGCCATGTTAGGCATTTTTATTTCGATGCCTGATGTTATGACAAAAAACTGAAGAAAAATATATATATATTTTTTTTTTAAACTGACATGTCCATAGAATCCATAGATAATATATTGGACATTAGTGTCCATTGAGCTCCAACATATCTGTGTATTGTGTGGAAGGGGACTTGTGGACATAGAACATGAAGTAGATGACTACATTTAAGAAATTGATTAGCTGATCCTCATGCTCTTGTTACAGTTAGTAATTGTGTACTTTTACTAAATTACTAATTGTCACTCCAGACAATTGGCACAAAGGCACTGTGTGAAATTCAGGATCACATATTAGAATGGATAGATTTCAGTTTATAGAAACAATAACTGTAGTCTGGGGCATTATATAATGTTATACTGGTAGTACAATGTCATTTTTATTGAAGATTTCCTATTGTAATTACACAATCTAAAGGCATTGTGACAAATCACAAACAGTTTGTGAGTTGGCACAATACCTTTTGATTGCACGGTAATTATATTAGGACACCGAGATTATTATATGAAGTTGTGGGGGGAGGTATACTGGAATCAGCTTGTCCGTCCGTTGTCCATGGGCACAAATTTGTCTGGAGTTTTTTTTATAAATTTCCGTGAAACTTGGCACAGACAACAAACATCATGGGAACCTGTGCACCTGCGATTATGATGTCTGTCAGACTTTTTTTTGCAACATGCATAATTTTGTCTGAGCTTTTATTCCTACATTTTTGGTCAATAGGTTTAAGATTAGGGTTAGGGTTGTGTACCTGCAATTGGAACTGTTATTTTATTATTTTAACTAAATGTTTACTAACATGTGAAACATCTTAGTATTTTAAAAACATGGGGGATATCCTTAGTCCCATTGGGACAGTCATACCTCTAGTTACTTATAATTACATCTCAGTGTAAAATATCAACCCGAAAATGCATATTTTAAACTTTATAGTGACACTGCCACAACCGCGTGTGTTGCCGTGATGAAATTCAACCGCGTGTGTTGCCGTGATGAAATTCAACCGCGTGTGTTGCCGTGATGAAATTCAACCGCGTGTGTTGTCGTGATGAAATTCAACCGTGTGTGTTGCCGTGATGAAATTCAACCGCGTGTGTTGCCGTGATGAAATTCAACCGCGTGTGTTGCCGTGATGAAATTCCTACATTTAACATTAACTGCCACCCTAATGTAATTATCCTGTTATATTTACACACTAAGTGTTGTCATCACTAAATCCAGCATTCTGATTGGTCGGCGCCCACGTGGCTAGTTGCAGTTATTTCTCGGTGAATGCGTAACGCCTCATAACAACAAGCTAATAACACCATCGATACGTCATTAGGTTTGGAAAGACGAACGCGTAATGCTTTGGGCGCATTTTGACTCGCGCAGGATTGACTTAATACATCATCGGGTTTCAACATGAAGAGAAATTGTTCCTATTAACTTTTGCCAAGGGTGCTATTGGGTATTTTGGGCTGATCTTGTCACGATACACTTTTCGATTTAAATATATTTACAAAAGTGGCTTTTTCGCTAAATGTATATAAATATAAGGATTAACTGTCATGTGGACTATTTTTATGAAGATGTAACGGTGAGGTAAGTGGACATAACTTGTATGTAAAACCCTTCGGGTTTTACACAAGTTATGTCCACTTACCTCACCGTTACATCTCCATAAAAACAGTCCACATGACAGTTAATCCTTATGTGAATTTGAATTGTGAAAACCAATGGAAAGTGAAATGCATGTAAATATATAAGAAATGACTGGAAGATTAATTGAGGTCATTGGACAGTGTATCAATCCCGAAACACAAACTTTGTTTAATTACCATGCCGGTCAAAACCAATTAGGCCAAACAAAATAATACCTGTGTTTAGGGTTACATGGTCCAAATTAATTAGGGTAGGTAAATTTATTTCTTCAAATTTGTTTTTGCTGCATTCCATTGGGTCATTGGCAATTCAATCAAGAAAGCTTCACAATTCAGATTAATTGAAAGGATCAATACTAAATATTGTTAAGCTTGATTAAGTCAGAGCACTAGCCTATAAAACTTCTAAATCTTTATTATAGGAGAGGTTTGAAAATGGGTAAGATACCTTTCGATGCCCTTCCCACTGAGCAAAAAAACTAAATATCTGTGTCTACAGTCCAATAAAAAGTTTTGGGTAGGCACCTTTTTCTAGGGTAGGTAGGGAAACCCTAAACACAGGTATTTATTTTTGGCCTTACCCCTATTGATCTTCCAGTCATGCCTTATAATCAGTAGATTTACGTGCCCAATATAACAACATGTGGCAAATGCATCATCGACTTGAAGTGACGTAGGTGTGTTCATTCCTTATAATCAGTAGATTTACGTGCCCAATATAACAACTTGTGGCAAACGCGTCATCGACTTGAAGTGACGTAGGTGTGTTCATTCCTTATAATCAGTAGATTTACGTGCCCAATATAACAACTTGTGGCAAACGCGTCATCGACTTGAAGTGACGTAGGTGTGTTCATTCCATATAATCAGTAGATTTACGTGCCCAATATAACAACATGTGGCAAACGCGTCATCGACTTGAAGTAACGTAGGTGGGTTCATTCCTTATAATCAGTAGATTTACGTGCCCAATATAACAACATGTGGCAAACGCGTCATCGACTTAAACTGACGTAGGTGGGTTCATTGCTTTTTATGAAGTGGAGACTTCAGTTATTGCTTGATAAACATTGGAAACATTCATGTGAATGTAGAGGGTGTTTGATTATCATATATATAAAACCCGTCGTCTGTGTGTCTGTCTGTCTGTGTGTGTATAACTCCGTCACGCTTTTGGCGCGTTTATAACTTTTCAACCATGTGTGCAATGTGGCCCAAATTTGTACCACGGCCTATATTGTGTCGTAAAAGATGACTCACCAAATTTCAAGTCGATTGGTCAAAGCAAACGTGAGATCTAACATGGTCCCGAAATGCAGTATTTGCACTCAAGTATAGACTATTTCTTATGACGTTTGTTGGAATGACGTCATGTGACGTCGCACGCAAACTCACATTAGCTTTGCTATTGTCGACGAAACTTCCATGCGCGCTAACAGCGTTGTTGGAAATAGGCGCTGAATTAATTTGTCT
This sequence comes from Siphonodentalium dalli, assembly GCA_032622095.1. NCBI lineage: Eukaryota > Metazoa > Mollusca > Scaphopoda > Gadilida > Siphonodentaliidae > Siphonodentalium > Siphonodentalium dalli. Next base: position 156,546,814 of record CP136068.1, on the reverse strand, counting down.
GTTCATGTTGAGTGTGAATAGAAGTAACAAATGTTGATTTTGTCATGAAAGTGCATGTAGTGGGTGTGGAGTCGAATTTTCGGTATTGAAATTATCCATGTGTTGCCAACTTGTGTGTCTTCGTATTGAGTAAAGTTTCTCATTAAACAGTTTTGATTCGGTACTTTAATTATACACATCCATCAGACCATCACAAAGAACCCGACTGGTAAAAAGCATCCACTTGATGAGAACTCAGCCGACTGTGACCTGTTATCAGTTTGACAGGCCTTGTAAGCGAGCAAAAGGAATACACACTCAGATGGCTGACCTAGTTACGGGCCTAACAATCAATGCAGTTGAATAGATACACACTACACAGTGTATCAAAGAAGCTGTAACGTAACGTATTGCTACATCATGATTGTAATGTCAATGCCACACTGACTGTCACTATGTAATACTCAGGCAGTGGCAGTCCGTATAGCATGTGGCTTTGGCGACTTCAAAGACACCGACAATGCAAGCGGCATAAACGGAAATAAGGTCCGAATTAATTTATACAGTGAATCAGAATCAACTTTCACTTTCTAAAAATAGAACAGATCCATCAATTGATTAAATTCTAAGATGTATTTCGCGTTGCGACTATTGATAGGGATTAGTGAATTGTGATAACTAATTACTACTCACAATTATATTCAATCGCGAAAATGTGACGAAATTGACACGTATAGATATTGTATCCATGCAATGATGTAATCTCTTATTCTTTTCAAAAGCGGTGTGACGGCGTGCGTGTAAATCATCAAAGTGATGTGTGAATATCACTTAATTGAATAATTGTGTTGGTCATTGTGTTGCCTCATTTAGCTGTTGTCACGAATGTATTAAATCCGTGGGCATATATACATGTACATTGTTAAGTTAAAAACTTGAATTACCGCAATTTACCGGGAATCTCTGCTCTGGTTTTGTAATTTAATAGCAATACCGATTACCGTACCGATACCGCGGTAAATCGACGAAAATTTACCGATACCGAGCTTGAAATTTCAATACCGCCCATCTCTACTCTACCATCGTTGGAAATAGGTGCTAATATGGTATTTTAATTGACAAGTTCGGTGTAAACATATGTAAAGAATGCTGTCTTTGTTATGAAAGTTGTGCGGAAGATGGCGAATGACACAGTCTGACAGTCAGCGGGTGTACCCTTCAGTACCACATTCCCGAGCCGGGACTAATATAGTGTAAACAATACTGCCCACGCTAATTAATGCTCTTTTAATGTTTCAGTTGAATGTAAATCTGATGAAAGAATGTTTAAAAGATCAAAATGTGCGCGAATCGCGCGCTGTTTAATTCACAGGCCCCTCCATCGCTAATTAAAGGCTCCCGAATGGAGCCTGTTTCAGTTAGTATATAGTAATAAAGTAAAATATCTTGATTGTTGCGTTCTGTATGTGCATGCATATACATGTATATATGTGAGTTGGGGAGAAAGGGGGGGGGGAGAAAATACAGTTTTATTTCAAATAAAGTGTTCCCACAAATGGGCCTGTGATCCTTAGGTTACATGCTGAATGCAGGCTCCCAAGGGGATCCATTTAAGATCAAAATTTTCCGCAGGCCCCCTTCATCTGAATAAACGCGCCCGAATTGAGTATGTTTCAGTTAGTATATAGTAATATTTAAAGTAATATGCTGATTTTGTTTCGTTCAATATGTGCATGCGCATATATGTGGAGTGGGTATGTGTAGAAATACAGTTTTAGTGAAATAAAGTGTTCCCTCGCCCATCCATGCAGTGACAAAAAAGAGAAGCATGACCATTGCATTTCTTATATAGAAATGAGAATTTGTTCATGACTGCGGACACTAGAAAGTAACAAAGAACATTTGTATACCCGTCATTGTGTGACGGGCAACCCCCTAGTATGTATATAAATAGCATAGCAGTCATCCATTTTCATGGTTCGTATTCTATTTCAGTTATGTGCCAACCCACGATGTTCCTGAGAGTAATCTTGGTTCTCCCATTTTCATAGACCCCGGCAAATATTCAATATTCATTTTGTTATTCGAATTGACATTGAAACAACAAATTTTCAAATAGTAATTTTGAATACTTCAAAACAGTCAATGCGAACATAATGCAATTATCGGTAATATTTTTTAACATTCACCGCTACTACGAAGTATAAAAAGTAGAAACACTCATAAATTCCATCAAAATATGACATTTTAAGTTAACTTTAACTGTTCTATCCCTCTTGTTTTATATCCGCAAATAAAACTGTTTATAATTTATTAAGTGGACATTCAGTCTGAGATGGAATGATACTGCAAAATTCAGTTGAACAGTTCACACATGCACCACCCATGGATACACACAATTAAATGTATTATCTTTTCATCATTTGATTGTATTTGCTCAGTTTTGACTGGCAGTGACATTTGTAATGCCCACTTGGGTCATGCGGTCAAATCCTTTCGATCAAACACCCGTCTAATTATTGAGAAAGCCGTGAGAGCTTATTTCTGAAATGGTCCATCTCTGATTCTGCATTTTGAATCGATAATTACCCTTTAATGATGTCATTCTAATTCCGAAGCTTTTATTTACCGAAATAAACCCTAAAATTGCAATAGTATTCCAATTTCAACGAAATTAAATTTTTCTGTATTGTTTCTTATATTTTGAAGAAACAATGTTATTAATTGTCGATCCCTCATTCACAAAAACGGTGACAATATGTTTTTTTAAATACATGATTCAGACATGCAGTCGGAAACGGAAAACATCTTATAATTTTTGCCACCAAGATTGTGAAATATTGTATTCAATATTCGATTCGCTATGCGATTTGAAATTTGATTCAATCAAAAACCCAGTATTTGCAGGGCCCCTCATTCTCATTCATGTATTTTGTTGAGTTGAATTCATGAAGTATTCTGGAAATTATTTCATTCTATTTTATTTAGTAACGTGCCAACTCACGACGTTCCTGAGAGTGTTATTCAATCGTTTCCCCTGGAGAAGGTGAGAGAAGGGAGCTCACTCTTACAGCCCGGTAACCAATGTCGAGTGTGTTTACGTGGATACGAAGTCGGCATGATGATCAGAAAGATCCCTATCTGCAAACACAAGGTAATATATCATGTGACATGAAACTCTCTATTCATGGGTGGCCTTTTTTTATAAGCACTTGGTCGGCAGATTTTTTCCTCTAATAGTTGGGTCGGTCAGTCAAAATAAAATAAAAATAAAAATCCATGTTGAAACATCAAAGTGGTTTTCAATTGATTTACAGATTAAAACGAGGCTTCATTTGTGTTGGTTTTGTAACATGCAGCTAATAGCTGGAGAAAATTGGCAGGCAGAACCCAACTGGACAGACTAATAGCATAATACGTCCTGATTTTTCAAAACAGTCGAATAAAAAGACACATTTTTGAAACACAAATCAATTATTCAATTCAACAGTGAAACTGAATGACTCAACAGTCGAATAAAAAGACACACTTTTGAAACACAAATCAATTATTCAATTCAACAGTGAAACTGAATGACTCAACAGTCGAATAAAAAGACACACTTTTGATACACAAATCAATTATTCAATTCAACAGTGAAACTGAATGACTCAACAGTCGAATAAAAAGACACACTTTTGAAACACAAATCAATTATTCAATTCAACATGAAACTGAATGAACTCAACCATCATTGAATAAACAATTCTCTCTTATCTACCAGATATCCATGTTTTATCCTGCATACTATAGTCCATACACATAAAACACATAGTACCGTACCGACCGGTGGATAAGTCGCATCTTTTTAACCCAATTTGCCCTATTAAAATCCTCCTGCGACTTATAGATCGGTAAGTCAATGAGGGGCATATTTTCAGCCGAATTTTGAGGAATCAACTGCGATCACAGGTAAATAACGGGACAAAATGCCGACGCAAACTAACTGCAACACGATAAAATAATACAATTCGGTATACAAAAAATAAATAAATACCCCATCCTCATATGTACTTTGTCTTTATTTTATTGCCTGTCCGACATTTAAAACATATATATCGTATTATATGTATTAATATCTAAGAATTCAACCGCAATTATAAACAGCAGCAAATTCACAAACAGTGGGCGTCCTTGACCTGACTGTGTAACACGTGCATGAGTGACCCACATTCAATGACTGCGGTATGATCTCTTTGATGTCTGCAAACTTCTAGCAGATGACGTCACATCGGAATGTTTATTTAATGCCCTGGAATGAGCATAATAAAAGCCCTAAAGACTCTAAATGCATGTCTGGACAGCGTGTTCTCATATTTTAATGAGGATTATGTGCGAAGCCGCGAACTCCTGTTTATATTACATAAACATTATTTTATGCTGTACCGTGTACGCATAACATTTAATCCCCACGTTGAGTAGTTGACACTTAATACTGAAGAGTGCATTGCATCACTATTAGCCCAAAGCGTTTTATTCATGCTTCGCGACAATTAGGCGACAACTAAATTAACGAGGCCATTATCCTAAAACAACAGTAAGCCGAGTCTCAGTTTTATATTCCTATAAATGATAGGATATTTTGTGTCTTTCCCTGAAGTGGTAATGGACTCCCCATCGCCACGGATAGACGCGGACATCTCCTTTTTCAACCCGAAGACGCCGGATTACACCGAACCGGAGTCTTCACCTGCCTCTCCTACAGCAAACGAAGCACCAACATCCGACTCCGAAGACACACCTGACTCCGACACCAACGACACATCTGACTCTAACCCAGACGACACATCTGATTCCGACTCCGACGACACATCTGATTCCGACTCCGATTCCGAAGAAAAAGAAAGACATAAGCACACAATGGAACTATTAGCGAAAGTACAAGAATCATTAAGACAAGCCGAGTTACAACAAACCGAAACCGAAAAGCTCTTCAATCGTCCGACTTCAAGTTACCAAACATCACCATCCGAACCACCGCCAAAAAAGAGAAATAGAAAGACACAAAACAACCGCCGCTAGGACTCCCCCACCACGCTTTCGCCGCCTTGCCTCCAACCACAGCACCTACAACAGCCAAAATTACCGATCTTCATCGAATAAATCAAGAAAGGGTGAAGGGACATGCAAACTGCAGTCCGACCATCCTACCCGGCCTTCGGCCGGAAACGACTCAACAACCAAAAGTCTTTCCTCATACCTTAAAACTATTCAAACGACATCGTGCTTCAGTATACCTATCAGTTTTCTTTGAATTCAAAATGGATAAACGGGGCATCAAACGGAAACGTCTAAGTTACGAAAGTTCATGCAAGTTGAAAGTGATAAAATTCGCAAATGAACATGGTAATGATCGGCCCGCAGAACGAGAGTTTGGTGTTAGCGAGAAAATAATCAGGGACTGGCGCAAAAAGAAAGATATGATTTTTGCCATGCGTAGAGACAAACGAGCAAATCGCGGCAAAGCTGCATTCTGGCCTGAACTTGTGAAAGTGAAGTAAAATGTTTCTGTTTTATTTATATTTAGTTATACACATGTTGTACAAGTTGAAATGATGATGAATAAATGTTAATTAATACATTGATTTTACTCTCAACCACCCAGAGTTAGTCCAAACATCATTCAAGTCAAAATAATAAGTTTTATAATCCATGTTCCCACACACTCCTAATGAAAATGAACCAATGTTATCTCCCCTGCTTGGGAATTCCCCCAAATCACATTGGGAATACCGGAAGCATTGGTGGAATGTTTGTTCATTTTTACGTCTGTGATAAATTCTATTTAAAAAAAATGCTTCCTCTGCTCTAAATAACTCTAAATCCAGGTCAATCTGTCATTTTGATGTTCCCTTACAAGCCACTGAAATAGGTGCGACTTATACAACAGAAAGAGCCAAAAGGCAACATTTTAAGCTTCAAAATTCAATGCGACTTATCCAACGATGCGATTTATCCACCGGCCGGTACGGTAGGTGTTATTTAAATAGAGTAAGGTATAGTCCATACACATAGTTGGTGTTATTCAAATAGAGTAAGGTATAGTCTACACACATAAAACACTTAGTAGGTGTTATTCAAATAGAGTAAGGTATAGTCTACACACATAAAACACTTAGTAGGTGTTATTTAAATAGAGTAAGGTATAGTCTACACACATAAAACACTTAGTAGGTGTTATTCAAATAGAGTAAGGTATAGTCTACACACATAAAACACTTAGTAGGTGTTATTCAAATAGAGTAAGGTATAGTCTACACACATAAAACACTTATGTAGGTGTTATTTAAAACTACTCCTGTCCCCTCTAAGTTCACTGCTAAGTCCGCTAACCAAGTTATTAAAAGGAAAGGCCTTATGGACCCACTGATAGCAACTTTAGGTTCATCATCATTGACAACAGAACAATATGTGCTCTACATCTACCATAGGGCCATCTAATTAATTGTCCCCTAACTTTTTTGTTGGGGGTACTATTCAATAAATAGAGAGTAATCAATTGGTTTCGATGATTACGTAACATAATTCACGAGGGGAGCCGGGTCTGGTAAAACCCAAGTGAGCGGAGCGAACGAGGGTTTTACCAATAGGACCGGCTACCCGAGTGAATTATGTCACGTAATCATCGAAACCAATTGATTATTCTGTTTATTACACACTTTCAACCACTAAAAGTTGCTAATTCTAAAGAGAAGATGTGACAAAATAAGCCCAGATCAGCTGATTCTCCCATTTTGAACCCCAATGTACAGTTGCGCATGCAGTTACGCGGATGGACACATATTTTAAATAATTGTGACGTAACGATACCGACTGACCTCATAATTTGATGCGATTCATTTTTTAAAGTTTCGGAAATTTTCTGTAAATTTTTTTTTATTCTGACCGAACAAGCATGGCACTTGGAACGGGATATTGTGAAGATTCTGATGGTGTGTGTAAATAATGTTGGTTCATACAGGAAATGTTTGGAAATCGTGCTAAAAGTAGAAAGATAAGTTTCGATGTGACGATATTTTAATCATCGACGTAAACAAACTCTCGAAGAGCAACACGTGGAAATTCAGCTCGGAACTGGATAAATTTATTGTTCACATGGAATTGTTCATAGTTTGACTGGAATATATATGACATCGTCCGAATCATCGGAGTCGATAATAGGTAAGATTCTTCTTCATTTTACCAGTTTATTAACTGCTTCTGCATCATCGTTAGCAGTTCGTTTCTGTTCAACTTCAACCATGTTTGATCCGCAGAAAGTGAAAATAGTTCCGGCTTAGAGCGGAACTGTCCAATATCGCGTGCACTTTTAACTCACCAAGAAATCCTTATAAATCACGTCGAAGTGTGTAATAAACCGGTGTCTGTTTAGCTGTTGGTTTGTTTGTGTGGAAATATTCCGGATGAGAACTTTATTTTTGGGCTATCGGGTCGAAACCAAATAGGTATGTGAGTTTATCAGCTCAAAACACAGGTAAATTTTAAATATGGGTTCAGTCTGCCCATTTTTGTCGGAGTTATGGACCCTTTTTGACTTAGAATCTGTCCATCCGGTCGGAAAGTTTCCGGATGATAACTTTATTTTGGGTTATCAGGTCGAAACCAAATTTGGTATGTCAGTTTACTAAGATACAGGTCAAGTTCAAATTTGTGATCGTTTTGCCAATTTTTGCCGGAGTTATGGTCCTTGTTGATTTAAAATTTCTCGATTATTTTGGTTTCCGGATGATAACTTTACTTTTAGTTATCTGATTGTTCTGAAATTCAGCTGAATTTCTTGATATTTGGTGGTTCAAATTTCAGAAGACAAAGGCCAAGTTTGAATTTGGTCACTGTGCGATGAATTTTAACAGAGTTAAAACTTTTTTAAAAAGCCACATTTACGGGGGACACGTGGTTGGTGACCTTTTAGTTAAATTTGATTCCTTTGTTGATTCAGCCTCCCGAGTCTGATTCTTTTTGAGGGGTTCATTTCATTATAAAATTTTCTACCTTTACGGACGCCCACAAAACAAAGTGACTTAACTCCTGAAATAAAATTTGTGAAGGATTTTATTTTTGAACACTTTGATTCAAGCTATTCATGAGTAGAATGAGAAGAAACATTGGGTTGAATTATCACACTTATGTCACGGGCATCAATAAACTTATTTTGCATTTTATCATTCTTGTATGCATAATTGTTTTTTGAAATGTCACCTGTATTGCATCTGATAAAAATGTTCAGGTTTACCATTCTTGTATTGATAAGTTTTCTTAAGTATAACCAGTCTTGTTTCGATAACTTTTTTACAGTTCCACCAGTCGTGCATTGATAATTGGTTACTGCATTCACATCCGACATGCCCTGTCGATGGCAACACTGTCTGGACCCCCGGTGATGATGAAGAACCTAACCAAGAGGAGCATAGAACCATACTGTGAGTATCTCCATCTCTCTCTCTTGGATGACTGTTTTCTATGTTTTTTTGTGGCTCTTACCGTACTGACCCGGCTCAAGGCCCTTGCCCGTGTTTATGCCCACCCATATCTTTTGGCCAAATTCCATGCACAGGGGTATATTCCAGTTTAAGCCCACCCCAAATTTTTTTCAATTTCAGCAGTGGTAAGTAAGTATTTGCTATCAGCTTTTAGACAGTTTATTGAAAACGCGGTAAACATGAGTCGCTTCAAATAGCCATGCGTGTGCATAGCGCACCTGTCCGACAATGGTACTGTAAAAACATATTTTTTGTGTTCAGTGACAACGTCGGTATGTTCCTACATGTGGCCAAACACAAAGAACTGGCTTCCTGGTTGTGTAAACACACAGTGGGTATAATAATGGGGCATACACTCAAAACCAAAATAAAGGTTATCGACTGGCATTTTTTTCACGTTTTACAGTACAGACTATAGTATAATAAACATAATCTGTGTCAACAGTTTAGGAGCGATAACTCTAAATATTCAAACACTTGCTTTTTCATACGTTTTAGCAGAAATACATCGTCATGTCTTTTGTCAGTCCTGTTAATTAATTACAATCACTGGCTTTTGTTAAACATGCAATTAGTCGCTATTGTAACATCCTCTATGTAGACAACGGATCACGATTAAAGCGCCAGGTTTATTATGATCCTAATCGGATTAAGTCACCCTCTTATTTATAATTGCATAGACTACCATAGACTATAGATACGGGATTTACCGAATCTTTTGTTCCCTTCCCGATAACCCACACTGCTCACAAATAGTGTCATAAAACAACAAGACTAGAAGTGTTATAATATTTTAATATTCACATTTAATTGAAAAATAACTTTCTCAAAGTAACTTATACTTATCTTTACTTAATCTGGAAGCCGGGTATATATCCCGATAATCGCCGTTAGATCGGCTTTCATCTATTTCATCAGTTTTACTGTCCCGATTTCTTGGGACTTTTGGTTTGCAAAGGGCCATATCCCAGTTTAAGCCCACTTGGGTTTTTGAGCTCAAATAAAACAAAGGCCCCCGGGGCCTCAACCCGGGTCAGTACGGTAACATTCAGCGATTAAACGAATATGTCTCATTCAAACTTCCAAATTTTTTCGATGTAATTTAGAATGAGGTGTAAGATAAGTTGATAAATACACAGAATATATGGCCTTCTTGCCATGGTCACAGCAATTTTCCGGCTGTTTTCAAGTTTTTGCATAGAGGTGAAACAAATCCTCTTTATTTTTACGATATCAGGAATAGACTAACAAGGAGTGCTCTTTATTGTTCCATGCCGAAGAAAGTTTGGGACCCGAACTGTCTGAATTTGATAACTTGAACTTGTCTTTCTGTGATATAAAGAGTACGTATAAGAACATTTAGCATTATTATCGACCTATGTTGGTTCATGGAACTGGACCGCAATATAAAAATGGCCGTTCAAACCACCAAGTAAGTCCCTGGGTGATTAAGATGGGCTGAATTTTCACAGTTGAGTTCCAAAAGTTTACTCAGCAAACAATTTGGTTCAATTTGATTAATGGATAGTAAAGATATATCATAGGTCGCCTCGCATATATAAGAGAATGCATTGGCTTAACACATTAAAAATTATAAAAAAAATTTAGGCCAATGCATTCTCTTATTTATGCGAGGCGACCTATGGTCGACTCGCATATATAAGAGAATGCATTGGCACAGGGCATAACTGTAACTATCACAATGTGGTCAAGGAGCCGGTTCCAATGATATCCATATTTGTATGGTTCTATTAAGACAGACCGCAGATATTTTAGGCTGTTGAAGCTTTATTTGGCCGGTTTTGGCCGGTTTGTTGGGTAAAGGGCACACAAGTGTATTTTGCACTCATACATGGCTCAAATTCATTCGTTTGTTGCATCTATTCTGTTGAGTATAATAGGAGATGGTCTAATAAATGGCTGGATTTAGTGTACAGTACCCCCTTAACTCTTTAAATACTCATTGATGAGTAGTTCCCTTTGGAAATGTTCAAATAATAAGTTCAACATTGGTTGTTTGTTGAACTTATTATCTGAACATTTCTCACCAATGTATAAGAACCCTTCTGCATTTGCATTATCCTTTGGTCTGTTGTCTGCTCATTTTCCATGAACACCTCTCCAGATGAATAATATACCCTTCCAAAGTATAATTTTAAATGATCATGGTCAGTTCTGTACAATACAAGGTGATTTAACTTGCTCAATAGACTGATGAACGGGTTATTGCAATGTACTTTGGAGGTTAAAGCATGAAAAAAAAGCTTTCCTCAAAATTATACAAATAAACAAATTTGAGGAGGGGACCAAAAATATGGTCGGAGGAGATTAGAATGAAGTATATTGTTTCTATTGATCTAATCTTGAACTAAAACAAACACGAGCACAGCTCTATATTTATTACATACTCAAACATATGTGACAGTATCCTGAACATATCTCATCGACTTTCATTTGTTTGCAATGATTTTGATATCTCAAACATATGAATTTCTAATTATGCCATGCGTCTCCAGGGAGAGTCCAGGATCGTCAAAGAGCGACTGTCAATAATTACCACAAATGCTTGAACTAAGAATTCATAGACGGGTGTGTAATAACAATAATAACACCTTCATCACTCAATCAGCGCAATACATATAGATTATGTAGCTAATGTCATCACTTAACCCTTTACCCAACAGAACGGCCCTGTGCCAATGCATTCTCTTATATATGCGAGTCGACCATAGGTCGCCTCGCATATATAAGAGAATGCATTGGTTTAACACATTAAAAATTATAAAATTGTTAAAGAATGTAAGAAAAAATGGTAAAAAGTGTTAAAAAAAGATTTTTTTTAGGCCAATGCTTTCTCTTATATATGCGAGGCGACCTATGGTCGACTCGCATATATAAGAGAATGCATTGGCACAGGGCATAACTGTAACTATCACAATGTGGTCAATGAGCCGGTTCCAATGATATCCATATTTGTATGGTTCTATTGAGACAGACCGAAGATATTTTAGGCTGTTGAAGCTTTATTTGGCCGGTTTTGGCTGGTTTGTTGGGTAAAGGGTTAAACTATTTATCTGTCTATAATATCATATACTTTCTGTTTATGGCAGTTTTAGCAGATGTGACTATTTTAACAGCAATAATACCCACCCCGAAGGCCGCCCATATCTTTTGAATTGCGTTTGTCATCCAAGCCTGAATTTATTGTGGCTGTCATAACTCAGGCTTGTTGTCGTCACCAATATTCATTTAAATTCATGCAGCCCAAAGAAAAAGCCAACAGTAAATGTACAGCCAACGACAGAAAACTTCTCTCTCTCGATTCCTGGAATCGGTATCGCAAGACTTCAAGAACAAAACCAATCAAATCAAAATGACGATGGACCAGTCTCGAGAAATCATGCTGGACTCTACACCAGAGGGCGCCTGCGACTACACCAGCCGCCACATCACATTCCTCCTAACCGGTTATCTCTGAACGGGCACGCTTTCACCGGCGAAGATGAGTGAGTTTTTTCTAATCCAGTCACAAAAATAGATTTTGTTGCTTGGCACTGGCACTGTCTTATAGAAACTACAGTAATGCTCTAATTAATCGACCTCTTAACCAAAGCAGAATTATGGGTAACTTTTCAGGATTTAGTCGGAAATATGGCTTGTTGCCATTCATTGGAAAGCTCTCCCCGAGAGCTTTCCGATGAATGGCAACAAGCCATATTTCCGACTAAATCCTGAAAAGTTACCCATAATTCTGCTTTGGTTAAGAGGTCGATTAATTAGAGCATTACTGTAGTATGATGAAAGTATGCCTATTCAATGTTCACTGCAGAAAATAAGTTGTAATCTATTCACCAATTGTTAACCCATTCTATACTAAATCTTTGACGAGTAGTTATCTCTTAGGAAATGTTCAAATAATAAGTTCAACACACCATAGGTCGTTTGTTGAACTTATTATCTGAACATTTCCTTCCAATAAATAGGACTCCTTCAGCACTTTTATTATCTGTTGTCTGCTTATTATTCCTGAACACCCCTCCAGATGAATAATAGACCATTCCAAAGTATACTTTTATAACTGAGTGGGAGAATCCATTCAGTATATAAAGGTTAAACTCACACATTGTGTTTGCGAATTCAAAGTTTGAAGATACAGTAATGCCCTAAATAAACAACCCCTTAACCACAGCAGAATTATGGGTAACTTTTCAGGATTTAGTCGGAAATATGGCTTGTTGCCATTCATCGGAAAGTTCACCGAGAGCTTTACGATGAAGGCAACAAGCCATATTTCCGACTAAAATCCTGAAAAGTTACCCATAATTCTGCTGTAGTTGAGGGGTCGATTATTTAGGGAATTACTGTAGGAGTATTCTATATCTTGTAGAAAGAGGTGATTTATGGTCAAAAGAGCATACATTTTACTAGTCCCAGTCTGCTGGGAGGTAAACAAGCTGATATATTGGGATAGACAGATGCTGTGTTAACTTCCCAGAACTCCCTGATAGCCTTTCTATGACCGCGATTACGCGCTAGTCACCAGCTCACATAAAACCACAAATAAATGTAATCAAATATCACAATTGCGACAATAAACGGGTTTATTCTGTAGAAGACATCCCCAGAAGGTGAATTTAGTGATGCTAGCCTGCTGTGCGGGATAGCATCACTAAATTCACCCTCTGGGGACTTCATTCTGCAAATGACAGACAATCTAAACTCAGACTTGCTCCCAACTGGGTGCAATTTTATAACTGAGTGGAAAACTCCATTTAGTATAGAAAGCTTAAACTGGTTAAAATGCGGCCATTAAATGGGACCATCTCCTATCATGCAACAAATGAATGAATTTGAGCCATGAATCTGCATGAATGAGAGCAAAATACACTGATGTGCTCTATGAACAATCCAAACAACATGGACAAAATTATAATGAAAATGAGTTAATGACTTGAGTCATAAATTCATTTCATTTAATATAATTACCATGTTGTATTACAACATTCACACAGTAAATGAGTGTATTTTGCTCTCATCTGTGGATCAAATTAATTCATTTGTTGCATATATTCTGTTGAGTATAATAGGAGATGGTCCCATAAATGGCCGCATTCAGTGTAGAGTTTCCCTTTAAAATAACTGTGGAAGTCTTTGAAATAGCCAACTTATAAAAATAAATTTTCACAAACCCATAAATTTCTTTCTGAAATCATTTGGTATTTTCAAAAAGAATTTGGCAATAGGCTTTGTCAATTAAATTTATTGGATACACTTTCAAACGATACGCGTATTGTGTCATGTGTATCGCGATACAGGAATTCAAGTAACGTCTGAAGATGGGCTAGTGTAAAAATGCAAAACCTGCAATTATCTCTCAAGTTCACACGTATTTTTGACTGATCTAGCCAACAATTAATTAAACTCCATTTTAGTTTAAAATGAACTCTACCTCGAGTTATAAACTTGTTGATTCTGATAATTCAGACGGTATTCATTTAGTGTATCATGATATGTATCGTATCGTTGATCATGTTTCGTGATTTGTATAGTATCATGACCAAGTGTATCATTGCAGCTCTATTTGGCAAAGGTAAATTTTGTGCCAATGCAGACCCTGATTGACATTTTCCTCTTCAGAAGCTATTCTGGAGTTGATTATGAAGACATGCCAAATCTTGCTGCTGCCGCAAATAGAACATCATACCGGAGACTGAGCAGTGTTGACAGCGATGATGTGTCCAACATAAGTCCCACTGCATACCCGACCACCAATATAGGCACACAGAATGAATCGACCGAGCAGACTCGTCACGTCAGGGGTGGATATCGCAATGAACAACCCAATAGTGACTCTGCTAACCGGTCACCTGACCACTCCCCGAATAGGGCAGAGCAATCGTATCACGGAATCATGGGAGACAGTCGATTCAATAATTTCATAGACAGAATGAACAGGGATCAAAAAGTTCACGAGCGAATTCGGAATTCTTATGAAGCAGAAAACGTAGTACCATCTGTTGGTGGCTCTCAGCAAAATTCCCACCGATCAACACAAGGACCTGCTGCCACGCGAAATCAATCGTCATCACAAGGGCCGACAATTATCCCCGGTGCTTCAAACAATCAACATACAACTCAGGTTGCTATGGCAACTGATCAATCAAATGCGACGTCTTCCTCAAATGCTGAAACGGTTAATTCAAGAAGTAGGTCGTTGCCAGGACATCTCCATGGTTACAGTAGCAGTGCCCCACCCAGTGTTACAGAACAGCCATTGAGTGTTGTTCCTGTAGCATCTCAACGTAAGTCCATCAGATTACATCATGTCTATTAAAGGCACCATTGTATGGACAATCAGGTTATATCATGTCTATTAAAGGCACCATTGTATGGACAATCAGATTATATCATGTCTATTAAAGGCACCATTGTATGGACAATTGTTCTGCTATTTAACCAAATTTAATAATAGATTTGTGAAAAGCTCCTATAAATGCTTTAATAGTATGGTATATAGTGGAGACATCCGTCCTTCCGTCCGTCTGTAACAAACATTTCACAACACAGCTCAAGTATCGATAGTCCAATTTGGATGTCCTTGGTATTCCGGAAGACCAGCATTGTGAAAAGGATCTTCACATAGTTCAGGTTTTATCCTCACATTTTTTTTCAAGAGTTATGACCCTTTGCTAGACTTAGTGTAAAACGCGTCAACATGTCCATAACAAACATTATGCTGTGGATTTCTTTATTATTGGATTTGTTTGTCCTTTGGCATGGTGATATCACAAGTTGGGGGAAGGATTTCCTCATACTACTGGTATGTAATAGGGAGAGGAGGGTATTCTAAGTGATTTAGCACTTGTCCTCCAATCCCTTTTGTCATAAACTAATTTAATTTATGAACAAATAAAATATGTTTAAACAAAAAAATACTACTGGTTTCGTTCACTAATTTTTACCAGAGTTACGGCCCTTGTTGGACTTGGAAATTTGTGTCCAAAAGAACATTTCAGCTTGTAACTTGGGCAAGGATCTTCTATTTAGTTGTGCTTTCTTTGGTATGTTGATAGCACAGCTCGGGGGAAAGTAAACCGACTTACTACAGGTTTTATCCATTCATTTTTACCAGAGTTGGGAATTTCTGAATTTTGTCTCTGTATGAACATTTCAGCTTGTACCTTGGGCATGGATCATCAGATTTCGATGTACTTTGGTGTATTGATACTCATTGACAAGTTGTTTCCTCAGGAAATGTTCTGATAATAAGTTCAACAGGTCGTTTGTTGAACTTATTATCTGAACATTTTCCTGCAATAAATAGAATTCCTTCTGAACTGGTATTATCTGTCATCTGCTTATTTTTTCTGAAAACCCCTCCAGATGAATAATAGACCATTCCAATGTATACTTATATAACTAAGTGGGATAATCCATTTAGTATAGAAAGTGTTAAAATAAGTGCACATTATGACTTTAATTATTCTATCTTCAGGAGACTTATTCTATACAAGTAAGTCCAGCTATAAATGTAGCGTAATCTGCTAACTATAGACACAGCATAATCTGCTAACTATAGACATAACGTAATCTGCTAGCTATAGATGTAGCATAATCTGCTAACTATAGACAATCTGCTAGTATTCTAGATAAAATCCTTCAACTCACAGTGTGCAAGTAGTTGCACTGTAATATGCTAATGTTCTGTTAAAACATAATCGCCAACTCACAACGCATGCAATAGTAGGTCTAGTTTCTTAATTCAACTCACAAACATGCAATAATGGGACTTGTTTCTTGTCTATATGAGCGTGGCTCATAAATCATAATACTGCCTCCGGTCTGATCCAAGCTTTGAAATAGTGTGTCTGTCATTTGCAGAATGAGGTCCCCAGAGGGTGAATTTAGTGACGCTACCCTACACAGTGGGCTAGCATCACCAAATTCACCCTCCGGAGACCTCATTCTACTTAGGCCTCATTTTCTAGGAAGTTTCTATAGTCTCAAATTAACATTGTTTTTAGTTACTTTTTCCCTTCTGTTCAGTTTCTATATCGCCTAATTTGCTGACGATAAATACGAGTCTACATTTTTTGGTTTCGTTCATTTAATTTTGCTTCTCATTACCATTAATATTATTTGTTTAAACTAATTGCGCCTAAACAGAGCTTAATCCATATTAATTTATCTTAATTAAAACTTATTTCCATCATCTATAGTAGAGTAATGTTCAAGAATAAAACTATTTTTTCACCGTCGACCTCCATTTTAAACACTGCATGCATGTGTATATAGCTGTATATACTATACTAGTGACAAGGCTCACAAGTCCGATTTTGTCAAACACACGCCATCAATCATGATCTTCATAGATTCTCAAAATCGGTCATTTCAGTCACAATATATTTCAATGTGTTTTATTGGCCATGATCTTTCCTTTATTTTGATATATAACTCAATATCATATCAAAAACTTGCGAAATCTACTGAAAAAAGCGGTCGTAAGCATGGGTGTCCGGTAAGTAGTTAGTATATTATGTACAGATATCAATTCAATTGCCGAACTGGCAAATTCCTGGTACGATATGTCAACTTTGCTTCATTGGTGTGTAAAACTAGTTGTATACAAGTTGTATACACCGTGTCTAGTTAATAATAGAAAGGATTGACATTTTGATAACTTAACAGGTCTGCTAGTTATATACACTGGAGAGTTGATTTGACACATTTTGAATTAGTGAGGCAGGTGGTCACCCGAGTTAACAACACGTTTTTTGTTTAATTCCAGTAGATTTTGCAAGTTTTCAGTATGATGTCACAAGTTTCCTTCCTTTATTTTGTCGAGTTATTTGTAAAAAGATACATTGGGTGATATCTTGAGTGAGAAAAACAACATTGTGTTCTGGTTTGTTAAAGAAATTATTCTGAATATAACCTGTAACATCTAGCTCCGTACTACTAACATCTGTATGGCTTCTCAAATCATTAACCATTTCTTTACTAAATACTCATTGATGAGGAGTTATCCCTTAGGAAATGTTCAGATAATAAGTTCAACAAATGACCATAGTAGAGACCTTTCGCAAAAATCACGATTACAGATCCCATGTTCTTAGCTGCGTGTAATACACCACACGGATATTGTTAGAGCATCCCCAAGCAGGACCGGTGGCACATTCTTGACACATCTGCACATTATTAAACTGCGTGGGATATATTTCGTCTCACATAAGAAAATTTCACTTTCATTGCAGCTTTGGCATTACGGACGTCTATGACTTAACTGAAGTTCTTGAATACTATCATCAAATTGTAAAATGTTAACCATGTATAGTAGCATCAGCATAATTCCATTATGAAGTATTATATTGAATGTGACCCGGTGTTTTTGAGTGGATACCGAAAATGATCTCATTGAGTGACCGAGGCAAATGTCTATTTTTCGCGAGTGGAATGCCACGAGTGAAAAATAAACATTTGTCGCAGGACTTCACTCATGAGATAATTTTTGGTATCCACTAAAAAACACTAGATATTCTCTTTTTATCACCTAAAAACATATCTACATCTCGAGATGTCCAAATATTACTCATTACAGTGATTGCCAGGAGATTTATGCAAAGTACTACAACTAATGTTTTCTGTTGATTTAATACCATGAAAATACTATAATGCGACTTTAGTGCCATCATTAATATTGCAAATAATTTAATGAGGAAATTTGCAGCACGTTATCTATATCTTAGAACCATTTTTTCTTGCTAAAACCGTAAACATGCCTACTGTTACAGTTCAGATTTATAAATAATGCTTTCACAGTGATAATCATGGGTAGCACCAGGGGCCAAATATATGACCCTTTCCCAACTGGACATAAACAGGTAGTAACAATTCAGTTCATCTGATGCGTGGACTGCCCAACAGTGACTCATTATTATAGGTTACTGTTGGACAGTCTATGCCCCAGACGGCTGACAATGATAATAAGATAGAAGAAAAATTTACATAAAATCAAAATCTAACTGGGAAAAGAACATTATGAAAAAGCAATAAAGACACCACCACATGCATATGCCAAAGATGGGGAAATGGCTAATATAAGCGTCATACTTTCTGCCAAATCCAATTCTCTAAAATAATTGTCTTTATATATTATACAACTTTGTTAAATTATTTAGAGAAATAAATATGTATACACCAACTGGACATAGGCATGTTTTTTCCCCAGTTTAAAACCCCAAAAATTCCAATTCCCCAAAAAACATGCATCAATATGAAATATGACAAAGGTTAATTTTTATTTTGTTTAAACCCTGATAATACATTTTATCTGACATTGTATATCATCATTAGTCTTCTAGTCTAGCAACCTCTACTAGAAATGTTCAATTGTGTTTCTTTGTCACATTGATACTGTTAACTGTCACAGTCACTCAGTAAACAGTTTGATTTAGTTGAAGTTGTTCATTATGAGAATAGGCTATGAGTTACCAGTAGTGTAAGTGTTGTTTCAATTGTTAATGAAGGTATGCAAGCTTATAAGTTGTTTAGTTTAATTGCACTCATCTACACAATAATATTGTTGACATATTACTGTTTATAATAGGAATTCCAAATTTAGCATTTAGCTACAATGCGATTTTCTCCCAATTGAAAGGACCCCGGGACCAAAATACCAAGGATTTTCCCTGTTTCAATATGCGGAATATCGTCACTGGAGGATTATTGATAATGAAAATAGGAACAAATTTCTAGTGTTTCTCGATGTTCTTGGTAATAATGTTTAATAATCTTTGTAATATTTTTCAGCTGTACCCATCGCCAACCCTAATGTTGTGTTTTGGTTTATGTTTTTAAAAATTTATTACCTGCACATTTACTGTCATTAACCATAAATTCTGAACAATATTTCCACAATTGTTCACCTTGAATTTGAATTTTTACTGTAGAGGATATAGCAACTTCGGGTGGTAATATTTACCCCGAAAATATGGTTAATTGAATAAGTTTTTATTAAATATGACTTAACAGTAGAGATATAACTATTAAGTTCTCAGTAAGTATATGTTTGTTTTTCATTGCATCGCACAATGTAGTTATTAACCCTTCTATATTAAATGGATTATCCAATCCAGTTATAAAAGTATACTTTGGAATAGTCTATCATTCATTTGAATGATGTCCATAAAGATAAGCGGATGACAGACCTACGAAAAATTAATAAAAGTGCAGAAGGATTTATATTCACTAGTGGGAAATGTTCAGATAATAAGTTCAATGACATATCATTGTCTGTTAAACTTATTATCTGAACATTTTCTAAGGGAACTACTCGTCAATGAGTATTTAGTAGAGAAAGGGTTAAATCTACTATTACGACAGACAACTCATTAATATGATAATTATCGTTTCCATCGATCATCATTCCAGATTTGGATTTATCTGCATTGACGAGAGGCAGACAAAGAGCGACCCCTCCGGCCAGACCGCCGATCATAAACCCAGTTAGATTCAGATCATCGAGCCGGGAGCGGACACTGATTCGAGAAACGAACAGCCAGATGAATCGTCTTGAGGTATGAGATAGTGTATCTCTTTCTAACAAGTTTTATATAGATTCCGGGGTATACAATAATAAATATGAATCGAAGACATCCATTCTGGACAGTTTTACGGGTTATTTTTAGAACAGAAACTTCAGGCGATCTCGCGTAAACATTCGGAGCGTAGCAAGAGGGAGACCTATATCTTGTTAGCACACTTCATCAAGGCAAAATGTCATCTTGATTCAGATATTTTGCTCGGCAACATCATGAATAAACTTTATAGACAAATAATATACACAATCTCAGAATATAAAGGTATTTGTAGTCTTAAAATTGGGTTTTATAAAAATTATGTTGTTGTTGTAACACCCTGAGCAAAGAAATTGTCAATCTCTTTTTACAAATACATACATAATTTAAACAATTAAATGAATAACAATATCCCATCCTATAACTGTTTAATAGAGCCCAGACGTCAATATAATAAAATTGAAATATATTCCTGTTTTATGTTATCAAAATGAAAAGCAGATAGATTTGGATCAAAATGGGAATCACTGAAACCTACCTCGAATTGACATGCATAAAAATAGCTTACTTTGGCCAATGCCTTACACAAAAACTATATGTAGTGTTTTAGGTTTCCAGGCAGCACATAGCTCTAACAATTCGGCCTCCACTGAGAATTGAATCTATTGGAATTATTGGATGATGTTGATACATGACCATCTTACTTTCATCTTTATACCTTTTTATTTATTCTATCCTATTCCTTAAAATAACTGCCCAAATTTTTTTTTGATGAAATACAGGCACTCCATGTCTATATGTGATTCAAGAGGAATAACTCTATGTTTTCAGTAGAAAACCAGCTTACATTATCTTTGCATATAATGAATGCCATTACCTCCCCTTGACCATAAACAAAAATTGTATGCAAAACTGGTTAAGTCAAAATAAAATAAAGAAAAAACAAAATAGCATGTGAACTCCTTCTGTAATGTGAGTTCTAATTTAATAATATTTTCTTTAATGAACTTAGCACCATTGAAAATCAATAAAATTTCATTTAACATTTTTGAAATCAAAATTTAGAAAAGGTTGAAGGTTCTGCAGAAGTCAGTGACACAAATATTTACCCTTTATGGGATCTATTTGTTAAAAATTATATTTACATATGTTTTATCCTTGATTTTCCTTGATTTGCAATAAAATATAAAAAACAAAACATAACCTTTAAAGGGACCCAAGGTACTCACAGTGGGTAAATGTACAAAAAGTCTGTAAAAACACCACTAAGAAAAATATTGAGAAATATATCAACTATGTTCTTGTATTCATTATTGATAGTTCTTCAATAATGAAAGTTAGCGTGTTAAAAGCATTCATCATCATCATCATCATCATCATCATCATCATCATCATCATCATCAATGTTTGGGGAGTAAGTCGCCATGACTTTTACCCCTTTCACATAATAACATACATGTATAGAATAACATAAATGAATGAATTCAGTTTTAAAGTTATCCTTGACGTTTAGTCATACAGATACCGCTCGTTATAACAGTTGTTATCGAATAGCTCCTTGAACTGTTGAACCGATTCGGTGGAAACAATATAATCCGATAAACTATTCCAGCTTGTAATCACTCTCTGGGAAAAGAAATATTTTCGCACATCTTTGACAATTATGTTCTTTTTCATCTTATGCTTGTGTCCACGTGTTCCTTTGTGGAGTGTGTCTTCAAAAAACACACATCTGTCTATGTTATAGAATCCGTGTGTTTGCTTGTACACTTCTATCATATCTCCCCGATTGCGCCTGTATCTGAGAGACATGAGGCCACATTTCACAAGGCGATTATGATATAACAGATTCCAGAATTTAGCTATCATTTTGGTAGCTCGCCTTTGGACAGATTCTATTGCTCGCGAATGTTTATATAGATGTATACTGCTAACGACGTTTCCGTATTCCAAAATGGGCCGTATTAATGTTTTTATCAGCATTGTCATTATGTCTTTCTCTTTATAATCGAAAGTTCGCTTGATTATGTAAAAATGCGGTTGGCTTTCTTGACCGACTCGTTTATTTGTTGATCGAAATTGAGGTTTTCGTCTATATATATATTGTTATGTAAACAAACCTGTTACAGTGATTTGTCAACAAACATCGCTAATCATGTAGTAAGTTTAGTTATTTTCAGAATATTTTAATATGTTTACCGTCGAGTTTATATTAAACATTGGTATCTTATTGGAATAATTGGACTTTTATCGGTAATTCTACTGTAACAGTAATGTTTACATAACAATGGTTTTGTCATGCATAATCACATTATTGGAAAGTTATTAACCCTTTCAGTGCCAGGTCCGATTTTTGTATCAAGCCATATACCCTGTGCCAATGTAGGTCGCCTCACATATATAAGAGAATGCATTGGCCTAACAATTTTTCATCATTTGTTATTATTTTTTACAATTTTTATAATTTTTTCTTATATTCTTTAACAGACTTATTTTGTAGGTTTAGTGCCAGGGAATCTTACATTTTTCATGGGCATCAAAATTATTACTGTGAATACTTGGTGATAGTTTTGAGTTATAACATGCTCCTAAGGTTTTATCCAGTTTGTTTTTTAATTTGCTATAGCATGCTTAAGCATACCCAAACAAAATTCAACCAAAAACAATCTAAAAAAAAAACAAACAAAAAAAACATTTTTTTAGGGCCGATTTTACAGATCGTAAATTAGGGCCGATGAGATCGGCCCCTGGCACTGAAAGGGTTAATAATGAAAATAAGAACAAAGTCAATCTAGTTTTTCATGTACTTGTTGATAGCTGTTTAACAGACTTTTACATTATTTCACATGAACCCACTTTGAAGGCCCAAAATATATTTTTGCAGAGTGAAAATAATTTTTGCCAAATTCTATTAGATTACCGGTAGAGAAATTGAGTATGATTGTTCATTGCTTTAAATGTGCTTGCTTCAGTGAGCATGAACAAATTCCCATTTCTTATCAAAATGGCCGTGTGTCGATCGGAATGGCACATCCAAGATGTCCCTCACCATTGCAAATCAAGCTTGAAAATCTGTCCCGAAATTTGATTCTGGGAACAATCATTGAATCAAACTTTGCTTCCAACTGTTTATCTTAATATATTTGATTAGATTTCAGAATAATACTTGGCAATTCTAAGTAAAAAAAAAGGGGGGCAATTCTAAGTAAAAAAAGGGGTATAAATCCATCAGAAATCGTCAGACCAAATCCAAATTCAAACTTGAACTGTATTTTCATGTGATTAATCCACATACTAAATTTGAAAACTAAACAAGTTATCATCCGGACAAAAAAATAATCAGCAATATCAAAGTCAATAAGGGCAAAACTCTGCCAGTAATGGTCGGATCGAATCCAAATTCGAACCTGATCGGGACTTTCTCATATGAAGGCCACATATCTAAGGTTTCATCAAATTATGTCAAATACTATTCATGTTAACATCCAGACCACTAAATAATCTGAAAATTCTAAGTTGAAAAAGGCACATAACTCCATTAGAAATGGTCGGACAGAACGTAATTCAGACAACAAAGAGTTTCGGATGGACGCCCACGCAGATGGTCAGATGTCGCTTATTTCTATAGTTTCCCCAAAAAAAAATTTGCACGACAAATAGATATTACACTTCTATGGCCTTCACCAATTTTATAACGATAACAGCTGAGAATGATAGGCTGCATTGCAAATAGGAAACTTAGCTCTATTAGCTTTATTTCGTAAAACTTTGCGTTATATGTTCCATTTATATTTTGACATTCAGTTGTAGCAATAACCACAATACCACAGATATTTCAATGATTTCCTATTTAACTGAGATTTCTCTCTCTGTTTTTCAGCATCTATTTTTAGGCAATGATCCTCTCCGTCAGGCTCCATCACGAGGGAGGGTAGAAAGCGGACGACCTCCTCGACCGGGAAACAGAAGGTTCCCCAGATCAAACGTCCAGAATAAAAGAACAAATAACAGTATTTTCCTCCAAGGAAACAAACTAGAAAACCTCACAATGAGAGATCTGCTGCAGTAGTATGCAATCACCGTATGATAAAACCTCACAATGAGAGATCTGCTGCAATCAACAGTATGGTAATCAGGCCTGTGAATATGGTGCCGGACATTATCAGAATGAGGTCCCCAGAGGGTGAATTTAGTGATGTTAGCTCGCACAAGGGGCTAGCATCATGAAATTCACCCTCGGGGGGGGGGGGGGGGGGGGGGGGGGGGGGGACTCATTCTGCATGGCCTCAATTGCTATGGGAGACCTAGATTCAGATTTATGTTCCCAGATGGTGAATATTGTGATATGGACCCATTGGGCACCTCGATTATTCAATGCATCGTCTGCCAATATAGAGAAACTAAACTAAAAAAGTAAAAGATTATTTGTGAAAGAAGTTTAACCCTTTCAGTGCCAAGTTCGATTTTTGTATCAACCCATATTTCCTTGATCATTTTTCAAATTTATTGATTATAATAATGTGATACATTGATGGAAAGAGCTCTTAGAGCTCTTTGAACTCTTTCCATCAATGTATCACATTATTATAATCAATAAATTTGAAAATTGATCACGGAAATATGGGTTGATACAAAAATCGGACTTGGCACTGAAAGGGTTAAAGCAACTAAAACACTTGTTAATTTGAATAATAAAGAGATACTTCCCAGAGACGATGAGCCCTATAAAGCAGAATGAGGTCCCCAGAGGGTGAATTTAGTAATGCTAGCCTGCTGTGTGGGGTATCATCACTAAATTCACCCTCTGGGGACCTCATTCTGCAAATATCAAGCACCATATTCTCAGTCATTACGGCGATCACAAATCAATTTCTATATGTGACTCGCCATATCAAATCCAGTCGTAAGTCGGGATTTTTTTTACCCTTTGCCAATGCATTCTCTTATATATGCGAGTCGACCATAGGTCGCCTCGCATATATAAGAGAATGCATTGGCCTAACAAATTTTTATCATTTTTTTTAAATAAATGTTTCTTACAATTTTTAGGACATAAAATAAAAAACATCCATTACCCTGCAGGGAGCCCCACACATATATAGAAGCATATAGAAGTGTGCCGTCTGCTCATGTTTGTCTGGGGCTCTGTATGGGTGAAATTATAAAATTGTTAAAGAATACAAGAAAAAATTATTAAAATTGTTAGGCCAATGCATTCTCTATGGTTGACTCGCATATATAAGAGAATGCATTGGCACAGGGTAAAAAAATCCCGACTTACGACTGGATTTGATATGGGGGGGTGACATATTGATTTCAGTATTACATGAATTGACAACCTATTATAGATTTATAATATAACAATATTTACTCTTGTGTTCCGAATAAAATGTGCAGTCCCAAATAATTTTGCAGGGAGATTTCGTTCTAGTAACTAATGTATGGCATGACCAGATGTATATGCATATAAATAATTCATGTAAATTGAAACTTTTATATGTGGTTTAAAAGATCGCTGTAAATCTTAAAACCAATTTTGTTTCCGATAAACGTGTCAGGGCTGGGAACCTCCATCATAATTGGCTCGAAAATGGTAGGAAAACAAAAGTTAGTATTAGTATTTCAATAGTTTGTGTGTACCACAACATTATGAACACAAAACGTGACTGATGGGACAAACCAAGTAAATTATGGGTGAATATTTGGGGTGAAATAGTATGGGAAAGTATATAGCTTAATGATTGTCAATAATGTTTCCATATTCAAATACAAATGAAGTAATAAGTAACCAATATATTGTCAGTTAGTTAAAAATCCACAATGCACAAAAAATTGGTAAAATCCATCAGTTTTTTGCCTGAAAAAAAATGGTAGAGCTGTTCTTTATCATAACTTAGGATTGGTGGCAGTTATTGAGAAAATTAAAAAAGATTCTTAAATTTGGGTATCTAACCATTCCACTGAGTAATACAGTTATAAATTTAGAAGAATTCAAAATTTTCACAAAAATGCAACTTTCTGCTGGAAATGACCAGCAATATGTCTCAGATCGAAGTTTAATGACCAGCAATATGTCTCAGATCGAAGTTTAATGACCAGCAATATGTCTCAGATCGAAGTTTAATGACCAGCAATATGTCTCATATCGAAGTGTTAGTATTCATCGTTTTCTTCACTTATTAACCCTTTACCCAACAAACCGGCCAAAACCGGCCAAATAAAGCTTCAACAGCCTAAAATATCTTCGGTCTGTCTCAATAGAACCATACAAATATGGATATCATTGGAACCGGCTCCTTGACCACATTGTGATAGTTACAGTTATGCCCTGTGCCAATGCATTCTCTTATATATGCGAGTCGACCATAGGTCGCCTCGCATATATAAGAGAATGCATTGGCCTAAAAAAAGTTTGTTTTAAGACTTTTTACCATTTTTTCTTACATTCTTTAACAATTTTATAATTTTTAATGTGTTAAGCCAATGCATTATCTTATATATGCGAGGCGACCTATGGTCGACTCGCATATATAAGAGAATGCATTGGCACAGGGCCCTTCTGTTGGGTAAAGGGTTAACTCAATTTTAAGTTGAGCCATTGCAGGCCTGCATGTTTCAAAATTATGTGTAACCTATTTTTCGAAATAATTTTGAAATGTATATGGTTTGTGCTTAGGTAACCCATACCATAGGTTAGCGGAATGGTAACACAAACTGTTATAATCACTACAACTGGTATTATTAACAACAGATGGGCATCCGGCAACTCATTAAAATTCCGTAATAATTTTGAATGTCTCAAATTAAGGTGAGAATCAGTTATCGCGAGACCTACATAAAACTTTGGCGTGACCTGTATTTCGTTCGCGGCATTATCATTTTAGATAACCTCCAGGCGAACTAAACAGTCGTACTCCTCAAATTTGCAGGCCTGTATTGCCATGGGTTGAGTCCATCTGTCCACCCTACAGGCCACATCCCTCATTAGATCATCACCAAACTTTGTATGGATCTTCGGGGTGTTCGACACACCCTGTAGGCCACAATTATTGACAAAATGTTTTGAAAATTTACAAGCATGTATGGGATCACCTCTAGATGATAGCTAATGAATTTGAACGATTTTCAAAGATGAAACACCTTGGATTTTACTCTTTGCATGAATAAATCCTTTGGCACACCTTACAGGTGTTGGGATAGCTCATTAGTCTAATAACTTGCTAATATTTTTGGAAAATATAGAAAAGAACAAAAAATGTTGAAATAGCAAGGCGTGATATATTTGCAGCCATTTTCGAGCCAATTATCATGTAGATTCCCGGCCCTGCATGTGTCAACAGATAAACAAATAAATATTTAGATGAGTTGTGATGACAAGAGACTACAGGCGTCCTCAAATGTCATATTTACAGAGTTCTTTGCATTAAAGTGGACTTCTGTTTAATTATATAGTTTGCTGCGGCGGGAATAAAATAAAATAAAAGTGCAGACTCAAATAAGCATCGTGCAGGGTGGCCATTATAAACACTTTATTGGGAACACCAGAGTATGTAGATATATGTACTCATCTAAGATTCATCATTTTAAGAGCAGGAAGCTACATAAAGTTTCTGTAAGGCCAAAAAAAAAAAAAATTGGTTCTCAGGCCCCGCCGCATTGAATAAAAAAGGGCCGCATTAGGCCTTTTTATTGCAATGACTGATGTTATGACCAAAAAAACTTACAAAAATATTTTTTTTTTTTTTTTTTTACAACATGAAGTAGATGACCACAATTAAGAAAATGATTAGCTGATCCTCATGTTCTTCTTACAATTAGTCATTGTGATCTACCTTACACTAATTGTAACTTTATACAATTGAAAGGCACAGGATTAAATACAGGTTCACATATTAGAATGGGGAGGTATCAGTTTTTAGAAAACAATAACAATAGTGAATGTCAGGGGCATTGCCTGTATAATGTTAGGTAATCCCAGTCATAGACTGGTGGTACAATGTCATTTTTATGTAAGATTAAATGAGTTTATATGCATAGCAGTCCCCTCTACATTTCTGGTTATTACTAGACAGAGGAAGGTATCTTTGTCCATGCTTACTATGTGCAGAAAAAAATAAAAAATAAAAATAAAACCCTCCCTCCCTCATTGATTTGAAAAAAAAATTGTCCGAGAACCAAAACTCTTTTTTTTTTTTTGGCCTAACCATGAACACATCTCTAAGTATTTCATGTCATAATTATAATTATAATTGAATTCACTGTGATATATGCTATTGCAAACTTGTATTTTAATATTCATCAGTATTTTTCTTTAATCTCAATAAGCTGTGATAGTTTGATTACTGATTTTACCCCAGTATTGTACATACAGAATAATTTATATCATCTCCACAAATATTTGATGTTCGATTCATTATTCAATTCAGTTTAAAACATTTTGTTAAAAATCATTCAAATATCCCAACGTAAGGAAAATAAATAAAAATAATGTTTTTTTTTTTACACATTATTTTTCAAAGCTCTCGGGGGAAATATGGCTTGTTGCCATTCATCGGAAAATCTCCCCGAGAGCTTTCCGATGAATGGCAACAAGCCATATTTCCCCCGAGAGCTTTCCGATGAATGGCAACAAGCCATATTTCCGACTAAATCCTGAAAAGTTACTCATAGTTCTGCTGTGGTTAAGGAGTTGATTACTTAGGGCATTACTGTAGACTGATTGGAAGTAAGGAACATAATATGCATAACATTTACCCGGTTGCTATACACAGAGTTGTTTGAGTTTGTTTTTGTTTTTGAAGAAGTTTTCCAAGTGCCTTATTTATCTTGCCATTCACCCCTCTATAACCCAATGCTGTCCTCAATAAAAATGCGTATATCTGAAAGCTTAAATTACATGTAGCAATCTAGAATTATTTGGCAATAAGGGCATTAATTTATTGAGGTACATTTTTAAATAACCTGTTGAAAGTGGTCACCATTTCCAGTTGACTCGCACGTTAATATTTGTCTGTTTTCGGCATGATAAAACCAATCTTACTTGCTTGAAGTACCGTTAGTTATGGACTTTCTTCACTAATATTAAAAAGTTTATTTGGTTTGAGCGAAAACTAGATATTTATTTGCTGAACCATAATTTATTGGTTTCTTATCGAAATGGCCATGTATCGATCACAATGGCACACTGAGATGTCCCTCAACTCAAATCAAGCTTGAAAATCGCTCCCGACTGTCGCCCATGTCGAGGTTCAAACCTGCGCTAACCTCGTCTAGCTAGCCCAACAATGGAAAGAATGCAGTTTATGTTTATGAATGAAATTTTCCTTTATATATTTGGCATTTAACTATGAAGTTGTGCATATTTTCACAAGAAAAACATCCCATCATTTGAATTTGTGAAACACCAACAGAATTGTCCAAATTGTTTGTTTTATTTTGTCAGATAATACTTCGTAAAAGTTTAGTGGTGCATTCAATATATCTCTTAACCCTTTGAGTGCCAGGTCCGATTTTTGTGTCAACCCATATACCCTGTGCCAATGCATTCTCTTATATATGCGAGTCGACCATAGGTCGCCTCGCATATATAAGAGAATGCATTGGCCTAACATTTGTTTTTTGTTTTTTGTTTTTTTATACAATTTTTTACAATTTTAATATATTTTATTATATTCTTTAACAGACTTATTGTGTAGGTTTAGGGCCGATAATATCGGCCCCTGGCACTCAAAGGGTTAACTGAGTCTGTGATATTAAAGTAATTAACTGTAATTAAATGGACCCCAAGGCCTTCGAAGTGAGTTCATGTGAAATTAGATTAATTTTATAAAAGTCGCAAAACAATTATCATCAAGTACCCTGCTGGACAAAACAAATGTCCATTTAACTGCGGTGCGGTTAGCGTTGCCACCGCAGCCGAAATGCAACTACACCGCGGCTCCACCGGCTAATTACAGTTGGGCCGCGGTGTATTTGCCATTCGGCATGGTGTAGTTGCCGCGGTGTACTTTCAATAAACTGAAAAAAGACGATACAAACCAGAAATCTAACCACGGTGTACATGCCTTTCGGACGCGAGGGTAGTTGCCTTTCGGCCATGGTGTACTTGCCATTCAGCCGCAGTGTACTTGCCGTTCGGCCGCGGTGTACTTGGTGTACTTGCCATTCGGCCGCGGTGCTCAACTGAAGTTACAAACTCTGACACCACAGCCGAACGGCAAATACACCGCGGTTCCAATGGACACTTGTTTTGTCCAACAGGGTACATGAAAAATTAGAATGACTTTGTTCTAATTTTCATTATTAGTAATAATGAGATTTCCCATATCAAAATGATTGTAATGTAAACATTACCGTTACAGTGGCACTGCCAATTAAAGTTCAATAAGATATCAATGTTTAATTAGTCCAAGTCTTCTCGTACTAAAACCGGCTAAGATATTGGGATGGAGGTGCCGGTCTTTAGTCCAAGCCCGCTTCTATACCAATCCTATCAAACGAGTTACGCCCACGATCTGTGGCGGGAATCTGTGGTGTATTTTACTCGATTTACCTAATGAATCAATACATGATGCTATATACATCGGAAAGAGAGACATCTTATGGTCATAATGGTGTATAATAATCTAACTTTCATGTTAAATTACGCATAGAATATTCCGGTTGATTGTCACCAACATCGCTGTTTTTTCTGTTTGTTTACTTAACTGAAAGCCGAACTCAGGTTCCGAAGAACTTCGGCATTGTCAGGTGTTTGTTCTGAGTATTCTAGTTTCCGTTTCTATATATAGCGCGGGGTTTTCCGAACAAAATAGCGAAAACCGATCGCCGCAAAGTCCAGTTTTCAATGTGCTTTGAGAACAATTCCCGCACTAAAAACTTAATGACATAATGGAGGATCAGAAAGGTAGTTTTGTTGACAATTTTCGCAAGCAACTTGTCAAAATTGGAGCAAATTAGAACTCTTGTGTCTGACTTGCCATGCGTGTGATTTTCATCCATGTGCATTTTGACTTTTGTGTTGATAAAATAATCGGAGAACTGAATCACACAGTTTCGAAATATAGTTCTTCCGTTTTAGTGGGACTTTTCAAACTTAAGGTTAAAAATTTATACAAATTTTGTTTGATTTTTTGTGTGCTTAACAAGAGCAGTATATTGCTCTGTTCGCTTAGTATATATCTTAATTTCGCTTAAGTCCACCAAATGTGGGAAATGTAGCACCATATTATTTATTCTAATGGTCGTTGTGTTTACACTGTTTTAAACTTTGAGAGGGTTGTAATTCCCCGTAATTTATTTAATGTATTACATTTATATCTTCAATGTTTAATTAATCTATTTATTTTTTATTTATTGACACACATAATTACGATTACAATGGAGAATTCATCGTAATTTGCGTTGTCAGTCGAAAATCTACGGAATATTTTCAACGGAAAATGCCGAACACAGTTCGCGAGGTCAACTGAGTTCGCATACTTTTAAAAATTTGTAAACATTGCGGTAAATGTCTCTTTTCGCATTAAATTACCGCTTTCAATTCACAACTGATGTGGGTTTCAGATCAAATAGCATGTCTTCTGCGGAAAATATCCGTTTATTGTCGCAATTGTGATATTTTATTTCATATAATTGTGGTTTTATTTGAGCGGGTCACTAACGCTTAAGTCGTGTCATAAGAATGCATGGGCCTGGAACTCGGACTAAAGACCGGCACCTCCATCCCAATATCTTAGCCGGTTTTAGTACGAGAAGACTTGGACTATGTTTAATACAAACTTGACATTAAACATGAGAAAAGGTCAATGTATTGAGAAATATTCTGAAAATAATAATTAAGACTATAACTTATTTGAACTTACTACGAGATTAACTGATTGTTGACAAATCACCTTAACAGTTTTGTTTACATAACAATGGTTTTAACACTTTCAGTGCGAGGTCCGATTTTTGTATCAACCCATATACCCTGTGCCAATTTATTCTCTTATATATGCGAGTCGACCATAGGTCGCCTCGCATATATAAGAGAATGCATTGGCCTAACAATTTTTCATCATTTGTTATTATTTTTTACAATTTTTTACAATTTTAATAATTTTTTCTTATATTCTTTAACAGACTTATTTTGTAGGTTTAGTGCCAGGGAATCTTACGTTTTTCATGGGCATCAAAATTATTACTATGAATACTTGGTGATAGTTTTGAGGTATAACATGACCCTAAGGTTTTATCCAGTTTGTTTTTAAATTTGATATAGCATGCTTAAAAGCATACCCAAAAAAATCAACCCAAAAAATCTAAAAAAAAAATAAAAAAATTTTAGGGACGATTTTACAGACCGTAAATTAGGGCCGATGAGATCGGCCCCTGGCACTGAAAGGGTTAATGCATGAAATTTCTTTATTGGAGAACTTTAATTAGTATAAGAACAAAGTTTATCCAGTTCAATTTATTCTTGGTGGTATTTACAGACCAAGCCTTGAAATAGTGTGTCTGTCATTTGCAGAATGAGGTCCCCAGAGGGTGAATTTAGTGATGCTACCCCACATAGCGGGCTAGCATCACCAAATTCACCCTCTGGGAACCTCATTCTGCTGAGGTGTAAGCAGAATGAGGTCCCCATAGGGTGAATTTGGTGATGCTAGCCCACTATGTGGGGTAGCATCACTAAATTCACCCTCTGGGGACCTCATTCTGCAAATGACAGACACCCTATTTCAAGGCTTGTTACAGACTTGTATAATTTTTGCACATTTACCCACTGTGAGTGCCTTGGGTCCCTTTAAAACACATTTGTATTTATCCATCAGTATTTTATGTTAATCTCAATAATCTGTGATATTTTGAATATTTTCTTTGGTAATTTGTTCACATTGTATATATTGTCTTTACACCGGTGCATTCAAATCTCTGTGTATTTCTAACTAAATGATGTAGATTAAATAAGGATGCATTGGTACCTGCATTTTGTTAAGACATGGCCAGGAACTCACGTCATCTGACTAAATTCCATTCATTGTAATTCATTCATGTCTGTTTTACAGAACAAACAAGCCTTGAAATAGGGTGTCTGTCATTTGCAGAATGAGGTCCCCAGAGGGTGAATTTAGTGATGCCACCCCGCATAGCGGGCTAGCATCACCAAATTCACCCTCTGGGAACCTCATTCTGAGGTGTAAGCAGAATGAGTCCCCAGAGGGTGAATTTGGTGATGCTAGCCCACTATGCGGGGTAGCATCACTAAATTCACCCTCTGGTGACCTCATTCTGCAAATGACAGACACCCTATTTCAAGGCTTGGTCCTGCTCCTGCTAGTTTGCTATGATGTTGGGGGTCCTGCTGAATTGCTATGATGCTGGTAGGGCAAACTGATGCCATTTCGAAAAAGTACCTTTATGTTTTCTAAAGTTGTCATTTTCGCAGTGTTTGGCCTACTTTGTATGATCTGAGAAAAAGCCAGTGTCTGTATGTTACATTCAAGAACATATATAGTTTTGACAAATTTAATAATGGCAGTGCTAGTGTTTCTAAAACAACGTGAATATCCATCTCGATTATAGCTGATATCCATCTCGATTATAGCTGATATCCATCTCGATTATAGCTGAATATCCATCTCGATTATAGCTGATATCCATCTCGATTATAGCTGATATCCATCTCGATTATAGCTGAATATCCATCTCGATTATAGCTGATATAACTAACTACTAATACCACCCAGTATTAAAAACTTTACCCAACAGAAGGGCCCTGTGCCAATGCATTCTCTTATATATGCGAGTCGACCATAGGTCGCCTCGCATATATAAGAGAATGCATTGGCTTAACACATTAAAAATTATATAATTGTTAAAGAATGTAAGAAAAAATGATAAAAAGTGTTAAAAAAAGATTTTTTTTAGGCCAATGCATTCTCTTATATATGCGAGGCGACCTATGGTCGACTCGCATATATAAGAGAATGCATTGGCACAGGGCATAACTGTAACCATCACAATGTGGTCAATGAGCCGGTTCCAATGATATCCATATTTGTATGGTGTTATTGAGACTATAAAAACTACATGTGTATTTTGAAATATGTTTTTGAATGTTTGATTTTCATAATGGCTTTTCCAGGATGTTCCCAGATTAACAACTTTAGAAAAAATTGTGGTACTTTTTCTTAACAAAATGAGTTTGCTCTAACAACATCGTGGCACATTAGCAAGACCACTTAACCAGAGCGTGCAGGTGTATATTCAAAACATAAATAAAATGCCTTTTTTCTCATGTAATATATCTCCGACCAACCCATAGATCATGTCATAAGTCTCTACTCTGGATACGCCCATAGATATCATCTGGATACACCCATATAGATCATCTGGATACACCCATAGAGATGATATTCCACCCATTCAAAACCTGGTAACGTTTTAAAGTTCTGACAGAACTTTATAACATTGAATAATAGTGAACTTGATTGCATGATTTAGGCAACTTTAGTGAGCCAATTAATTACAATCGATGCAGAGCAAGTTTTGAATAGCTGGAGTAGTAGAGATTCAATGGTATGATCTAATCAACCGAGAGATATGTTCAAATGGATTGTACTCTCAATGAAATGGCATGTAATACTAATTTTGACACACCTTAGTCCTAATACTTTAATTCTGGGCTTGTTAACCCTTTACCCAACAAAACGGCCAAAACCGGCCAAATAAAGCTTCAACAGCCTAAAATATCTTCGGTCTGTCTCAATAGAACCATACAAATATGGATATCATTGGAACCGGCTCATTGACCACATTGTGATGGTTACAGTTATGCCCTGTGCCAATGCATTCTCTTATATATGCGAGTCGACCATAGGTCGCCTCGCATATATAAGAGAATGCATTGGCCTAAAAAAAATCTTTTTTTTAACACTTTTTACCTTTTTTTCTTATATTCTTTAACAATTTTATAATTTTTAATGTGTTAAGCCAATGCATTCTCTTATATATGCGAGGCGACCTATGGTCGACTCGCATATATAAGAGAATGCATTGGCACATGGCCCTTCTTTTTTTAACACTTTTTTCTTACATTCTTTAACAATTTTATAATTTTAATGTGTTAAGCCAATGCATTCTCTTATATATGCGAGGCGACCTATGGTCCACTCGCATATATAAGAGAATGCATTGGCACAGGGCCGTTCTGTTGGGTAAAGGGTTAACTGGAATATTAAAGAGTTTATGAAATATTCCTTGATATATATTGTGGACCGACCCAGGACGAGGCAGGTACCACCAGGAGGGTGAACAATTGCCATGCATTAAAATTTACCTAAAATTAAGGGTATTTTCCAGAATAGCTAAAAATATCATTACTCAATTTGGAAAAACTCACTTTATACACCACATTTCCCACCTGGAGGGATTTTCATGTGCAAAAAAATATAAAAAATTATCATAGGTCGTCTCGCATATATAAGAGAATGCATTGGCCTAACAATTTTTCATCATTTGTTATTATTTTTTACAATTTTAATAATTTTTTCTTATATTCTTCAAGGACATTGGCTTATTTTAACAACAAACAATTCAAATTTGGGCAATATTTGACTCAAACTAGAATACGATATGCATTTTCTCAAAGATGAGCCACAAACCAAGTATTAAGATATTCTTTTGAAGAATGCTCAATTTATCATTGAGACAACACAAATGTTTATTTCTAAATGGAATAAAATAGAACTTTGTCAGCGTCTCAAATATCAAGAAATTCTTTTGAATATTGCTCAAGTTACCATGTGGACAACACGAAAACAGCAATTTCTAAGTCGAAAAAGGGGGAATAACTCTGTCAAAAATCATGAGACCCTGACCACATACAAAATATTGAGAAATTCTTTTCGATTTTGTTCATTCGAACAAGGATGGGCAAGGACATGCTCATTATAATAGTCCTTCGAAATGTTTAGGGGGATAAAAATAGCATGGCAATTTGTGTCCTAACCGTGGTGCCTGCCTCATCCTGGGGCCGGTCCAGTGCCGTTTTATTATGAGATTTAAAGATCACATACATAGAGATCACATACATGGGGATACAGTCATTTTTATTAACCCTTCCATAACTGGAGCTTCTTGAAATTTTACAACCTATGCCAATAACAAAATTGATATATGCGAGTCTCCAATATGGCCTGACAATATTTACCTTGACCTTGTAAGTGCATTCTCTTATATATGCGAAGCTCCCTATGGGAGACTCGCATATATAAGAGAATATACTGGCACAGAATCTTTAATGCGGCACCAGCACAGCTCCCATCAGGATTATGTGGGTACCTGGCTGAAAGTTATCACATCACATTGTATTCGTTTTTGCTTGTTTCACTTGTTTTCGTTATAACATTGTTTATTGCTGAGCACTATAATTTATAGAACCTAGCGATGCATCATGCTTGTTGAGTTGATATACAATAAATCGTTGACAGATTTCCTTAGTTTTTCATATTTATTCTGTCCAAATTCCTCCTGACGCAATTTCTTAGTTGTGCTGGAATTAGCGGTTGTAAACTTAGTGTGAGTTTCAAGCCTTGAAATTGGGGACCTCATTCTGCAAATGACAGACACCCTGAGGGTGAATTTACTGCCGCTACCCTGCATAGCGGGCTAGCATCACCAAATTCACCCTCTGGGGACCTCATTCTGCTTACACCTCAGCAGAATGAGGTTCCCAGAGGGTGAGAGCTTTCTGATGAATGGCAACAAGCCATATTTCCGACTAAATCCTGAAAAGTTACCCATAATTCTGCTGTGGTTAAGGAGTCGATTATTTATAGCATTACTGTAGTACACAGGAATTCTCTCCAGGAAAACAATTGTGATTGTCCAATGGCCAGTGCAAATACCACTTCTCAATCGAACAGGTATTTGGCCCAATAGACCCCACTCCCAAAGACATATCAGACAAGGTAACACTCTAAGATGACCCAAATTCCCATTATCAAGCTGTGGTTAAAATATTTATGTTATGTTTTCACACTATGCCTGTTTTGTTCAAGAATGGCCATGGTTCAGTTTGGCATATCACACAACTCGATTGGTTGATTGTATCAATAGTTACAAACATCAGAACAGAAAAATTTCTGGTCAAGACATTTACTGGCCACGCTGCTAAAGGAATCTTCCAAGAGGCAGCCATTTTTCGTACATATATGTGACATTCATCAAGACTTCATGTAATTATTTATTCATTTCAACCCATAAAATGGCGCATTTGGTAAGGTGCATAACAAGCAAATTATACCAGCATACACCATCTTGTAAATTATACCAGCTTAAACTATCAAGTAAATTATACCAGCTTACACTATCTAGCAATTGACTCAAGTAGACTTGATTATTCATTGTTCATGTTTAACTGTATTATAGTATATACTGATTGCTGTAATCATTCACAAAAATATCACAACTCGTGTAGATTGAAGTACTTAATTAATTCACAACTGAAATCAGCATGTGACATCTCATTAGATTTTTACAATCTACTCACTTAAAGTGATCAAATAGAAATGGAGCGAAACCAATTTAGTTAGTTCATCGCCAATATTTGAGTCCCGAATCAAGTAGTAAATATTTATAATTGAGTGTTCAAGCGATGTTTTCTATGGAGTGGTACAGTCAATTTGCCTAAATTTTTCTGCGATGTTAGAATGTTACATCCCTCCAGTTGGCATAGTGCCTGAATACTAACTTATCAGTTTCATGCACCCGAACAAGTACATATGTATTTAAACTGAATTTACCATATGAACAACCTTTAGGCTACATATTCCACTGGTATGCTAAAATTAGCTGGTGAAATTGTTGTAAAAGTAAAACATAATGTGATCCAGATAGTCAGACTGACCGATAGACAAAACTTCCATAATTTGACTGAGAAATGTAAACCAAAAAATAACCATCCAGTTTTCTGTTTTATGAATAGAACCTGGTGTGAAAGACTACAATGGAGGTTTACGAGCAATTAGACCTCTTCACAATACAAACCGTTCATAACACCATGCATACATGGCATTAGTAGTAGCTAGCTCGCAGACAAGTATGACTCGTCACACAGTAGTATTTCAACCAGGCTCTGATCAGGATTCAATCCATGAACTGGATAATAGTTTTCCATATATGGTATGGTATGTGATTAATTTACTCCGATATAAATTTTGTCATGTCATCGAATACTAGAATATGATATTCTTTAAAAAAAAAAATTTAATCTTGTTGCACATTATTTGAACAATGCAGATTATGATGGTGATGGCAGTCTACAGCAATGCCCTAAGTAATCAACCTCTTAACCAAAGCAGAATTATGGGTAACTTTTCAGGATTTAGTCGGAAATATGGCTTTTTGCCATTCATCGGAAAGCTCTCAAGGAGAGCTTTCCGATGAATGGCAACAAGCCATATTTCCGACTAAATCCTGAAAAGTTACCCATAATTCTGCTTTGGTTAAGAGGTCGATTACTGAGGGCATTACTCTATATAGGCGCATGCATGTCTTGGCAATATGGCTAGAAAACTCTGTATT
This sequence comes from Siphonodentalium dalli, assembly GCA_032622095.1. NCBI lineage: Eukaryota > Metazoa > Mollusca > Scaphopoda > Gadilida > Siphonodentaliidae > Siphonodentalium > Siphonodentalium dalli. The sequence continues at coordinate 156,508,170 of CP136068.1, read as the reverse complement.
GGAAATACCCAGAAAGTTGGCAGTGAATGAGTTACGACTACCGCACTAATATTGCGATATTTGCTTAAGTTTCTAATAAAATTGCACATTGATAATGGTACCTTGCTGTGTGGATATGAACAGTGTATTGCGATCATGTCATGTCTCCCTAATAAGCATTGGACAAGCTTAGAATTGAATACATGAACCACAATAGCCCGCCATGTACAGTTATAGAACCGAACATGACTCACTGGTACTAACAATGATAATATAGTTTTGTCCAGTTTAGGCATTGTGTTTATGGACCCAAAACAATGTTTACTGTAGTATTCTATAAAACAGTCCATCGTTAACCGCGTTTCATTGGTTTTAACTTTTAATCAATCGCAATTCTCAATGCTCAAATATCCAGTTATTCCACATTTCAGTCCAATGGAAATACACACAATAGAATAAATAGCTATAGATTACGCATTATGAGATGCCTTCATATAATTATGTAACCAAAACATCCGATTGCATCTGCACAAACTCCAGAACATCACTGAATGTTCAGACAAGCCTACACTGCATGGGCAGTATAATATTGAATATACCTATAATTCCAAGTGAATTAATATGCATACAAATTCGCCATTAATTAAAACAAATATAATATAGCCAATATATATATATATAGATAAGCATTGAACAAATTTCCTGGCTGAATTTGAAGCTGGAATTCCCTGGAATTCTAGACTTTTCTTGAGTCTGGAATCCAGGTTATTCCAGACTTTTCCAGTCTGGAATACCCTGGAATTCTAGGGTATTTTTGGTATTCCAGGGAATTCCAGGCTTACAAAATAACCCTAGAAAACGCTGGAAAACCCTGGAATTATTACCAGCCATAAAATCCAGGGAAATGCAGGCAAGTTAAAGGTAACCCTGGAATTAAGAATGGCCAATTCTTGGTTTATACAGCATCCAGGAAATTCCAGTGTTTGAATAAGGCAACTAAAAGTCTGCATAATCCTGGAATAATTAAGAATACGGTATGTCATTCCACATTGAACATACATACCCAATCTTTCAGGTCATTATATTAGTTGTATGTCATCTTTAGCTATAGAATTATTCAAGGTATACTATTTCAGTATATTTGTTCAAAACTTTGAAAATGCGTTATGGTCAAAGATCATTACGTAGATGGTATTTAATAAGGATCTTAGAGTGCGAAAGATCAATTGACGGACACAAGAATTGATGCATATAAACATTTAATAAACAAAACACATCAAGATTAAAAAGATAAAATATGGCTTAATCCTACATGTAAATTTGTTCTGTGGGGTAATGATCATAACAAGGAGCAAATAATGGAATTTGACTAATAAATATGACTGGTTCTATCAAAGAAACTTTTCAATAAACAAAACAAATCAAAATTAACAAGATACGGTTGAACTGAAACACAATCTCAACTTAACTTGGAAGTTCATGTGATTCAACATACTGAAGTTTGGATGAAATCTGTATAGCAGAATAGCATTCCAGACAACTTAAAGTATATGTCTTCCTTGTGTTGCAAACTACTTTGTTGATGAAATATAAGGGAATCTCACATAAAATGAAATGAAAAAAAGATTTGTATGTAGAGTATTTATACAGTTACTCTCTGTTCCTTGATCAAACAGGTTTTAGTCATGTAATATAGCAAATAAGTAGAACGGGAATCTTTTAACCCTTTACCCAACAAAGCGACCAAAACCGGCCAAATAAAGCTTCAACAGCCTAAATTATCTTGGGTCTGTCTCAATAAAACCATACAAATATGGATATCATTGGAACCGGCTCCTTGACCACATTGTGATAGTTACAGTTATGCCCTGTGCCAATGCATTCTCTTATATATGCGAGTCGACCATAGGTCGCCTCGCATATATAAGAGAATGCATTGGCCTAAAAAAAATCTTTTTTTAACACTTTTTACCATTTTTTCTTACATTCTTTAACAATTTTATAATTTTTAATGTGTTAAGCCAATGCATTCTCTTATATATGCGAGGCTACCTATGGTCGACTCGCATATATAAGAGAATGTATTGGCACAGGGCCCTTATGTTGGGTAAAGGGTTAAGAAAACTTTGGGGTCATAGATGAAAATCAACCACAATTAAGTGGTTAACAAACCATTTTTGACTGAAAATTAATGTTGAGATGCATTAAAGTGTGTCATGCTTTTGCAAATGGTGTCGTTATGGTACACATTTTAAAGCACACATGGCAAGTTTTGCATATGTTTAGTATTGAACTCTTTGATGACTGGAGCAGTATTGATGAGTAGTTATTCCATGAGATGACTGGAGCAGTATTGATGAGTAGTTATTCCATGAGAAATGTTTATATAATAAGTTCAACAGACGACCATAGGTTGTTTGCTGAACTTAATATCTGAACATTTCCCTCGTAAATAAGTGCTTTCTATCATCTGCTCATTTTTTACTATTTTTGTAATCTCTCTCCTGTCCACTGTATGTGCACCTGAGGACCTTGATGCGATCCCTTATTTTCAGACCAAGGTCCCTGCTAGATATATTGTAATTCTTATGCACCATCTCTGCAATGAAAAAAGAAAAGAAAAAGTATTAGTCCAAAAATCAATGTCTCATTTCCAAGACTTGCACTCATGATTGCAAAATTTGACCTACGTGAAGTTTTATAGGTCTGTTTCATAATATGTCTGCTGACATGTCAATTTCCCTATATAAGGTCTGCCGAAAGCCCTTTTGACGACAAACAGATCTGAATCATGTACCATTGAAGTCATTTTAATATTGACTACTTAAGAGCATGTGTTTGAGATATCAGAGTTACCCTTACCCAAACACTGACATGCGCCATCATACATATATGGCCAGTACCCGTACCACTCATGTTTTTACATGTATCAGAAGTATAGCCGGATTTCAGTGACACATTATGCATCCACATTGTTCTGTTGTGTTTCCGTTATTGCAATGATTAGTTCTGATAATTAAATGGATGAATGCAGAATTTCGTGTGTCTTAAATGAATTTAGTCTTAGGCTCCTGCGAAAATTGAATTTTGCTTCTATTTGATTTTTTGACGTGATTCTTAAACTTTTTTGTAACCTCTGCCACGTTTTTTACACTGGGCGAATTATACCATACAGGGAATATTCGAAAACATAGTATTCGATATTATTCTCGAATCAAATTCTACTCAAATATCAACTGCGAATCGAATCTCGATCGTAATTTGGTGGGACATAGAAACTCATTACAAAGTCTGAATATTATATAGTACCGGTACTATATTTGGTGGAAAGAATATTCAATTACAAAAAATAAACACTTAGTACTCATTTCAGAACTACCAATGTAAGATCTTTGTGGTAATGAACACAGAATTTACAAATTGTGGAGATATCCATACCTTCAAGAAGTTTCACCTTTTCTCTTGGCATGGGCGGTTTGCCACCTTGTCCGGTGAAGGTACAGCTTTGGATCTCATCCATTGTGAATAGATCCTCCATGATGACCTTCACGGCTCTAGTCACCTTTGTTGGGTAGGCATCGCATATTGCCTGATAGTGTGCCTGCAAATAAGCATTGTATTATGAGATAATTATCAATGATGATTTTATGACTAGCTTATCCCCACAACAAATTTAATTTTGGCATTTCTACAACATGTTTTTGAGTATTGAAGAGGAGGACCACTTTGGCAAAGTTGATACAGTTCTCACTTAACCATTTGATGACTGGAGCAGCATTGATGAGTAGTTGTCCCGTAGGCAATATTCACATAAGTTCTGTAGGTCATTTGTTGAACTTATTATCTGAACATTTCCTTGATATATGACAATTCTATTATTTGTTGTCTCATTTTCCCTGAGCACCCCAAGATGAAAAATAGACTGTTCAATTGTATATAATTATCACTCAGTGGAAGAATCCATTCAGGCATAAATGGGTTAATAAATTTGGACTAGATTTTCACAAAAGGATTTGATGCCTCAATTTCCAGTCGACAAGTGGGTGTATGACTATATCTAGTGTTTGACCAGTATCACACCTCAGTTGACCAAATATCCAATTCGACTATGCGACAATCAATTTAATCTAGTTCATAAGACAGGGATGCACAAATTGAAATTTTGCGAGACCCGTTTGCAGGTCCTGCAAAATTAATTTTTCGAGACCCATTTGAACATTTCTTGTAGAATGCTTCCAAATCACTTTCACATAACATTCCAGTACTCAGTATACATCGGTTGTGATTTGCATAGCTGTAAACAATTATTCATTAAAACTATGCTTGTGTGTCTGTTTCTCTTTATTCCCTGCCCAGTGGACAATGCCTGAATTTCTAGCCATGTGTGTTGACAATAAATTAATTTTTCTTCGCTTCTTTTTGCAATTCGTTCTCGCAATTTGTGCATCCCTGATAAGATCTCGCAACACTTGGGAATGAAAATGACAACACAATGAATCTGTGAAAGTGGTGAGTACAGTGTCTCAATTTTCTGACGGCATGTTGAAGACAGACTACGGGGGTAGTACTGTAATTGACAATGACGACAAATGAAAGCTTTTGGAATGAACTCAATTTTATAGACTGTGCAAATTTGTTTATTATTGTTTGGAGGTCGGTACAGACATTGGTTGGAACAGCAACACCCAAATTTAAAATCCCTCATTATACATACCTTGGCTTTCCCGTTATACAACACAGAGTCTGCCGTAGTACTAACTGTAGTTGTGGGAGTAGGAGTTTTGGTCTTCTGGAAATAAAGCAAAATAGAAAATAGTGTGGAGGAATCAACTTATCACACATGTCAAACATTCATATCAGGGAAAGTCATCTTGGATAGTACTGGGCAGCCTAAGGCATTTCTTGGTCTTTAGAAGATTCTCAAACCTGTGCGGCCCAAACAGGATTTTAACCTCCAACAGCAGCCCTGTATCAGCTGAACCAACCAAATTGTCAACAAAATTGATTCCATATCACTCAGGGCACTTGCACACCAAATTTGAGCAAAATCAGTCATGTGGTTCAACTGCCTTGAACAACCAACCGAGGCCATTTAACCAAGGCGGCTGGGACGCTCACCTGACATATATGTGATATATTAATCAGAGCTTCCTAGATGTAAAGCTACACCTCTCTGCTGACTTTCCATCAGAGCTATCTCCTATATCAATTCTTACACAAGAAAAAGCCATGACGCCCTGAACAAATCTGAATCTTTGGGTTCCAGTAATGCTCCAGACCAAGTTTGAAAGAAATTCACCCAGTGGTTCTTGATAAAAAAGATTTTGTAAAGTTGCACCCAGATAAGCCCCTTTTGCCCCCTTATGAACATATTGACCTAATTTTAACAATCTGAATACCAGTCACCCAAGGCACATGCACACCAAATTTGAGCAAAATCGTCCAAGACGCCATGTATATCAAAAGAAAACAAGAGTTTTGCAAGTTGAACCCAAAAACCCTGGGTTACATAATGGACAATCAGTACATACCAATTGATTGACTTCTTTTAATTGCGCAACTAGCTGACTGACGTTGACAAGCTTTTCTTCCAGCTCCTACACTCGCATGATTAAAGTGCCATCACAGCAGGCCCGAGTATTCAAGTTGGGTAGATGTGGGCCTGTAATAGGTATCTGGTATCAGTATTTATTAACATATCTTTTATGTACATTGACAATGACATTTATTATATTTATATTTAATATTATTTATTACACACCCATTCTCGAAAACCCACACAGATTAGTCCTCCGAGCCGTGCTGTAATTATTTCTCTGTTCCGCACTTATGTTCTGTACAGATTTCAGTCACGTAAATATGACGTATTACGTCGAAAACAGAGATCTCTTGGGGACTTGGGGATTACAGATGAAAATCAACCACAATTTAATGATGAACAAAATCATTTATGACTGAAGATTCATATCGAGATGCATTAAGAGTGAGTGTGTAATAAACACAGAACATAACATAGGCAAATTGTGTCGCTGTTATGGCACTTGTTCCAACGCGGAAGGATTAGAACTCGAGGCCACAGGCCTCTCGTTTTAACCAATCCGTTGGCACTTGTGCCATAACGTCGACCCCCATTAGCACAATTGTGACGTTCTGTGTATTTATTACATACTGTTATATGGGTTTGTCAGCCGATAAATTTTTCAACATTTGAAGTTGCTTAGCCTAACATCATTTATTTACACTGATGGCCCATTGGTATCATTAGAGTACTGCTGCTGTACTATTATCTATTATTGCTGAGGCTGATACCTTCTAAAGACAGCTTGAACCATTAAAATTATATGTTGGGTGCAAATTGACAAACCATACACGTGTAGTTTGGGTCTATTAGATAACTGGAAGAAATAATATTCAGATAGATAACAAAGGTAGAGGTAAAAACTCACCTGAAGCTAGACTCATACTTGTATATTCCGGATACAGTGTGGAATATGAATTTGATAACATATCCGAAAATGCTGAGTGCTGCTGATGTGTCTCATATTGCGGCTGCCAAGGTTCAGTTTGATCATGAGTCTGTAGTGAAAGTTGTGGATGCTGAGGTGTTGGTATCTGTTAGAGTGGTTGCTGTTGTGGTGGTGGTTGATGGTGTGGTGGTGGTGGTTGCTGTTGTGGTGGTGGTTGATGGTGTGGTGGTGGTGGTTGATGGTGGTGGTTGCTGTTGTGGCGGTGGTGGTTGCTGTTGTGGTGTTGGTTGATGGTGTGGTGGTTGCTGTTGTGGTGGTGGTGGTTGATGGTGTGGTGGTGTGGTGGTGGTGGTTGCTGTTGTGGTGGTGTTTGATGGTGTGGTGGTGGTGGTTGATGGTGTGGTGGTGGTTGATGGTGTGGTGGTGGTGGTTGATGGTGTGGTGGTGGTGGTTGATGGTGTGGTGGTGGTGGTTGCTGTTGTGGTTGATGGTGTTGTGGTGTTTGATGGTGTGGTGGTGGTGGTTGCTGTTGTGGTGGTGTTTGATGGTGTGGTGGTGGTGGTTGATGGTGTGGTGGTGGTAGATGGTGTGGTGGTTGCTGTTGTGGTGGTGTTTGATGGTGTGGTGGTGGTGGTTGATGGTGTGGTGGTGGTGTGGTGGTGGTGGTTGATGGTGTGGGTTGATGGTGTGGTGGTGGTGGTTGATGGTGTGGTGGTAGTGGTTGCTGTTGTGGTGGTGGTTGTTGTTGGTTGTGCTAGTGGTTGCTGTTGCAGTGGTGGGAGTGGTTTCTGGTGTGGTGGTTGCTGTTGTGGTGGGGGTGGTTGCTGTTGTGGTGGTTGCTGTTCCGGTGGTGGGGGTGGTTTCTGGTGTGGTGGTGGTTGAGTTGGCTGCTGTGTCAGTGTGGTCCGTCTGATGGCCATAATGTCTTTTGCAGCATTCAGTTTAGCTGCTTCTGAAGCTGTCTGCTCCTTACCTGTGAGGGAGTATGTGGTTTATAAAAATATTTCATTCAAACCCGTTGAATTTGTCATGACATGACCATTCTATCAATTTGATTGAGAGGAAAACATTCAGTTGAGCATAGAATGCTGGTTAGGGCTGGGCGGTATTTCAATATATTGACTCAATACGGTTTTTCTTTTACAAACCGACTATAAACAGTGTGTAAAATAAAGATTCAATATATCGTAACCGCAATTTTATCACCTCAAAAGACGGTTTCAAATTACAATCCAATACTGAGTTAATACTTTAGCGGACCGCTGATTGAAAGCAGCCTTTTTCGGTCGCTCCCATGTTATGTCTCTGTTGTCTTTTATTGTAACCAATGACGCAATGATTGTATTTTGGGCTGAAGTAGAGCGACAAGCCTGCAAATAATTTCTCAAATTTCCCCGGAGTGTGCCTGTCACTATGACAGGCACCAATTGCCTGGTGTCTGTCATATGAAGTTCAGTACCTGTCGTCGAATTTTAATATAAACTGAGCTACCTATACACTATCAAAACCTGACCTTGTTTATAATTATAATGTAACATAATGTTTGTTTTTCTGTAAAGAACAGCATGATCAAAATCTTAGATAGATCATAGAATAGTCTCACTTTATTCCATGTAACAATGTCATAAAAATATTGCCAAGCAATCACTAAGCAGCAGTCTATGTAAACATACACTCAGATTCATACTGATACTTTATATATGTGGGTATGTAGCAAATTTGCTCCAGACTGACTAAGCAGCTAAGGAAACAACCAGTGAAAATTATGAAATACTAATCATTAATGTGAAGTTTTATTGAGGCATTAAGCAAGTAACAAATAATAATCAAAATCATGTGTTGTGCTAATTAGTGCACCAAAATGATTAAAACTTCGATCCATTTATCAGCATGGTAAACCGTAAATGGCTAAGTCGTTATTAATCCATTTTCTTACTGTTACGGTTTTAAGTTTACGCTGGGGTGGCGCATTGTCATTTCTTTTTGTGTCACATTATTCTTTTTTTTTTCATTGTCAACTCCGGCGCTTAAACCACCATTTTCATTCTTTTTAATAAATAAATTTGTTATCATTTTGAAAATTGAATTCTCATTTAACTAAAAATAGCAACGAACAATTCCGCACGAAATGACTATTGCGTGCCCATTTTGTTGCAAAATATTGCAGCTAACTCCCATCGACTGGCCATAATTTATATGGAGGATGTGTGTGTATACATCGTCTGTTCTTTAATTTGTTATGGGGATAAAATGTAATCTCTTGCGATGGGTGTTTGAAAAGTATTCAACAGTATGCATTCGTCTACGAGTGCAGTAATACAAGTCATTTGGCAAACCTCGTCAGATTCCGTTCCGCCCCGGAGGCTCACTTCCAGTGATAGAAGATGCCGCATTAGAAGAGCATGCGCAGTGGCGACTTGCTAAATTTTAATTACGAAAATAAATAAACACGTGGTTTAATAACTTTTGTAGTTTGAAAACAATCAAAATATGCACGATTTTAAAACCAAAATCGCCAAGCAAGCACTGCCGGTCAAGATGACAGGCACAAATTGATTTGTACCGGACATTCAGGCGTTTTGCATCGGTCAATGACCGTGTCTGACCCGTTGTTTGCAGGCTTGTGTGGCCCATGCTAATGGATTTAATTTTGAAAACAAAGATGGCCGCTGGCAGCCATGTTTTTTGTCCGAATGACCACAAAATGACTCATTCCCATCTACATTCCAATTTAAACAGCCATGACAAATTTCATGATGATCAGACTAAAGGTACGACCTGTAGCCCATGCTAAAGGATTTAGTCATACAAAGAGTAAAATCCAAGATGGCTGCTGGCGGCCATGTTTTTTGGCCGAATGACCCCAAAATGACTCGTTCCCATCTACATGTCAATGTCAAGAGCTATGACAAATTTTATAATGATCCGATTAAAGATACAACCTGTAGCCCGTGCTAAAGGAAATTGTTGAAGCATCACACACGGACAACGGATACCAAGCCATGGCAATAGCTCAAACTTTACAAAGTAAAGTTGAGCTAACAACAGTCTTATCTACATCCAACAACATCATATATATTTAGCAACTCATATCTGCGATAGCATCGGGGATGTTGGTGGTGTTAACATGTAGGCGCCTGCTGCCTGCTGTCGTGGTGTTGAGTTTAGCGGTACGGACTCATTGAAGTCCTGCAGAACTGCCAGGTAATCCGACACATTCAGAGAAAATGTCATCGTCGCGTCCATGCTCTCAGTCTCACTACCGGGTTCCGATTCCTGAAAGGAAAATGCATGTTAAATAATCACCATATAATGCAACGTGTATATTATGTCACTGTATTTATATGCGTATGTCTTGTAGTATAATATAAGAAAACAATGCTATCGACAATCGGTTCACGACGAAATTCTCTCAAATTTATAAGTTTTTATAGTTATCTGTCTATAGTTATATTCACGTTGTGGCCAAAAATTGCAGTCTAGTCGCAGAAAATGTATGATTTTTGGGCATTTATACTACATTATGAACTTATATATATACTCTCACGATTTGAATGATGATGACTCGCACTGCATCGATAAAAGACAAATAGAATAGAATTTGACAAATTTTATGGCATTCGAAAATGATCGCTAATCTTGCTATTTCAAGTGTAAAGTTTACCCTAATTTGTGCTACAAATGTGTTACTTAATATAGTTACCTGGTTCTCGGAGAGCGCGATCTTGTTTACTTCATATTGCAGAAGCTGTTTCTCTATCTCTTTCATCTTAAGAAATGTACCGGAACCCAGCACCTGAATTAAAATTGATCAAATTAACCTTAAATGAGAAATAACACATTTCATGAAAATGACTGGACCGATATGATGGATATATTATTGTAATATAAGATTTGCAACTAATAAAATAACTTATTTGCATAATGTCGCTTATCGAGGTTATACGGGCATTTGACATGACGGATAAGAAATGAGCTATAGTGATCAAGATTCGCATAAAAGTTGAAGCTAGTATTACATAAATTGTAAATAATTGATATCTCATATGTGTAGTGTTTATTATATTTATTTATGTGTAGTGTTTATTATATTTATTTAGCTAAGACTCAGTACAGTAGTGAAGTCAAAACTACAATTACGCAACTGGACTGTTTATATTATGTTTTTCACGAACCAGTTCTAAAGATATTTTCACCCATACAGAGCCCCAGACAAACATGAGCAGACAACACTCTTCTATATGATTCTATATATGTGTGGGGCTCCCTGCAAGGTAATGGATGTTTTTATTTTATGTCCTAAAAAAGATAAAAAATTGTTAGGCCAATGCATTCTCTTATATATGCGAGGCGACCTATGGTTGACTCGCATATATAAGAGAATGCATTGGCACAGGGTAAACAAAACAAAACAGAGTAAACAAAACTACAATTACACAACTTGACTGTTTATATTATGTTTTTCACGAACCAGTTCTAAAGATATCTTATGTTGGGGAAGTGACTAACCAATGAATAATATGCAATTAGTTTTTGTTGGAAAATAAAGTGACGTACGTTTCAAGTTGTGTCAGGTTATGAAATTGGTATGGTCATGGTCTAATTAACAGACATAATTTTAGACACTCACTAACCTGAACTTGGGCAACATCGGTTGCCCTGTTATATTGGACAATATACGCGATACCAATATCTATCTTTTCAATTGTCTCATATCCTTTGAATAGGGACTTCGTTCTAACCATCAAAACGCCGTCCTCGAACTTTACCAAAAAATGGTTCGGCTGTGGTTTCCTTGGTGGTCTTCTGGTGTTCATGCAGTCGACATAAATTTTGACTCAGTATATCATATAAATTCATCTGAGTCGAACAGGACTGGCCCGGAAAGCTATTTCCAGACTTGGGGATATACCAGGAAATTCCTTGTTTTGATTGGAAGCGGTACCAGAAACCGCTAACCCCGATTGGCTAACCGATAACAGCTGCGCGTGTCCCGTGAAAATAGCTCAGGTGTCATCTGTATACGGCGAACGCAATAGTCGTTTAACTCGGTCATGTGGCACTGATTTAAAGTTAGTTTTAATAGTCATATTGATTTTGACCAGCTGCTTCATTAAAGAAAAACACTTTTGACAAATGGCATGATTCTGATCGGCGGCGAAATAACCGATGCCGATATTCAGTGTTCTGTAAATCTCTGCCTCTCGTAACATTCCAATACAGCCGCATGCATAAATTATTCCTTATTTGGAATGTCTGTGACATCAGTATGACGTCACGATATTGGGGGAAGCCCAGTTGTTCTGGAAATGGGTTTTTACATTAATTCGTGTCGACGTAATATTATAATTATTACGGAGATGTTTAAGTCGACTGGTGTTCATGATGACTATTGTAACGGATATGCATATCGTATCCAAAGTAACAACGGATATGCATATCGTATCCAAAGTAACAACGAGTTATACCTGTCACATGGGTTGAATTTGTTTTTCACCGCTCGTGAATCAGTATTGTTTTCTTTTTTGTTTTGCCGCTTTCCGACACTCAGGTTTGTCGGCATTAGCACCTGCAAAGTTTTGCCTGCGCTTGTTTCAACTATCAACGATGTTGTCGGCCGCCATCATATAAGGCAGGCTTACTATGATGGCACAAGTGAACTATGCCGGGTTTTTATTTTGCTTTCCCGCCGACACTCCGGGTTGCCGACAGAGCAATTGTGAACAGCCACCGATGAGGCCCTTTCGCCTGCGCTTGTTTGTACACTATCCACGATTGTGTCGGCCGCCAGCATAAGGCGGGCTTACTACGATGAACTCCGCCGAGGTTTGTATTTACAAGGATGCTAGATTTATGGTATAAATTGTAGTTGGCTGGTGATACGAATCATACTACTGGTCTTTCGTATACTAAGCTTATTAAATACCCCAGCATTAAAATAAAATAAAATCGCTCGCCATGTCTGTTAAATATCTCGAACGTTTAAGTTACAGGATAGTCAAAATTCTGAGACACGACCCGGACTTTCCAGGTGAGCTATATTATAATTGCTAAGATAAATATATATATAGACTGTAGTTGAATTCAGTGTTTGTCATTTATAGTCGGTATAGTGGTGGGAGTTCTGTTTGGCAACATAAAACACGAATAATTTCGGATATAATTTTACGTGGATAATTTACCACAAATAAATTATACTTGCTGCTTTAAGAACGAAAAACTGGAACCTATTGTTCTCAAAATCTGTCGCCCAAGATTAAGCCATATCAGTCTACCCAAATTAAAAACGTTTTGGATCTTATTTTCATTGTGCGACCAAACATTTATTATTGTCTTTGGAGGCTATATTATAAAATTAAACTGAAATTCACACGGCAATGAGTGTCACTGTTATAAGCTCCACTTTTTTAGTTTATTTAGCAGACCCGATTGGCACATCAAACAATTAATGTTTGTATTTTTCTCGTTCTAGTCGATGGTTGTTTTTCAATTTCAACTGCTGCCACAAAGTTAGGAGCATCAGAGTCCAGTATCCTTGCAGCCATCCGACAAGGCTACACTGACGGAAGAGTAACTATCTGTAACAAGAACTACAAAACGTCGATTCGATGCGAACAAGGCCACACTGTTCCCGTGAGTAAAACATTTATCGTACAAATTCCTGTTTCATAGTTTAGCAAAGTGATCATCGCGAATGAGCACAAACGTCGCATATCTCTTTGTGTTTATTTAGCTTATTTTTGAACGATGGACTTGGCATCCATATGATCATTCGTGAATTGTGTCAAAAGTGGTTGACATGGTAAACCCACCTCAGCTCAAATTCAGTCAACTCGTTAAATTCATTATTATTCATTATACACTTATAGAGGAAATTCGTATTTTGGTGTTTACGTGAAAATGGTTATAACTTGCAGAAAAGTAAACTGGCAAATTAGACTCATTGTTATTGTTCTCCGTGGATAACAAATATGCTGCCGACCATATTTAAAATGTATTGATTTATATTCCAGTACCTAGAAAGTGTGTGTATATTTTCAGATTGACCCAATCTTACTGGAATATAGGGTGTTTCAACTACCAGGAGAAAAAATCAACATACTCCATTTTACGCGACACTCTACATTGAATAGAATCCTAGATACCGGGATATTACGAATGGGCAGACAATGTGTTCATATGATTTGGTGCCTACGGAAACAGACGAGCTATACAGAGAGGTAAGTTTAACTGTTATTGTCACCTATAGTTACTTATTTTAGTAATATCTAATTTGATCAGAACACATTGCTGACTGGAATTGTCGTGTTTGAAATTGTCGTGTTTTCTTCAAAACCAAATCAAACAGTCTTTATGGAGATCGTCAGAGCGTAGTTGTATATTGGTGACTCCCATAAAAATAGAAATATACGTGCAAGTTCCCATCGGATGGGTGACCATATACACGAACAGATGTAAATGGGAGTCTTTCAATTCACGCACAAGGCGAGGATCACTTTAGTGTAAACAATAGTGTAGTCTCGAACACATACAAACAAAATTGTCATATAATGCTAATACCCGTTCAAAAATAGGGATTAAGAACAACGCCAGTAGGATAACTTTAACAATATCTTTACTGAGGTTAAATAGTAAAATATAATAAATTGTGATTTATTTTGTTAGTTATTTAACTCTTTTCCTTTCAGGGCAGTTACGAACAAGAGCTACGCTGGGCGTGCAATATACGCCCTATCTTGGGTCGGCGGAAACTGGTAAAAAAGGGGCATAACTCTGGTAAAAATTGGCGGACTGAACTCAAATTTGAACTTGACCTGTGTTTTGGTGGGAGAAAGTATTATTCCAAATTATCATTGAATCCGATAAGCTCTAGTAAAGTAATCATCCGGACAACAAATTTCAGGGATTTTCTAAGTCAAATTACGTCAAATAAGGGGCATAACTCCGGTGAAAATTGGCGGACGGAACCCAAATTCGAACTTGAGCTGTCTTTTATCCTAATAAACCCACATACCAAATTTGATTGAAATCGGTTCATTCTAACTAAAGTTATCATCCGGACAACAAATTTCAGGGATTTTCTAAGTCAAATTACGTAAAAAAAAGGGGCCATAACTCTCGCAAACATTATCGGATTAAATCGAAATTCGGACTTGAGCTTTATTTCGACATATGTAATCCACAAAAAAACGGGTTTTGCGTATAAACATTCCAAAATCGAGTTATCATCCGGAAACCAAAAAACATAAGGAAAACTGAATTTTCTGAGTTGAAAAAGGGGCATAACTCTGCCAAAAATGGTCGGACAGAACCCAAGTTCGAACTTGACCTGTGTTTTGGTGGGAGAAAGTAATATACCAAATTTGGATTCATTCCGATAAACTATACTAAAGTTATCATCCGGACAACAAATTTCAAGGATTTTCTAAGTCAAAAAACGTTAAATAAGGGGCATAACTCCGGTGAAAATTGGCGGGCGGAACCCAAATTCGAACTTGAACTGACTTTTTGGCTAATAAACCCACATACCAAATTTTACTAATTTTGGTTCACTCTAACTAAAGTTATCATCCGGACAACAGGTTAACGGACGCCCTCCCGGACGGACAGACCAATACTATAATACGGCCTTTTTTTCAAAAGGGCGTATAAAAAGTAAGCATGACGCAGTAGTTAGAATAAGCATCGATGAATGTAGGAAGGCAGATATAACTTTGTACACCAACAGACAGCGATCAGTCTTGTTGTCATTTGTTGACATACCATCTTGCCGTCTCAAAGGATTTGAGTTATTGTAATGTTGAATTAACTGGCCTTTGTTTGTTTTGTATGTTTATTTTGTTTATTTATATATGTTTCCATTGTAAAGTTTAGTATATGATAAATAAAAAAATATTTATGTTCACTTTCACTGGTTTCTTATTAAAAAAACAAAACAAGCGACGATATTTCCACATCACCGGTAATATCTTTAGTTCCCGGGGACATTTGTATAGCTATTATTAAGCGTTATGCTATGCTGAAACACATAACTTTGCCCCCGCCCCAACCCTTTCATTCGTGAATGGAGCTTCTTGAAAAAGATTGTAACAGTGAATTCTCTTATATATGCATGGCATAAATCATAGAATAAATTGCAATTATTTACTATGACTCTGCATGGTCTTTCCTCCACCAGTAAAATTGACAACCTGGCGGCTAGAACGACGTTAAACCCTAACAAATCAAATCAAATCAAGAGTGCCAACTTGAAAGGATTTAGTGAGTTGATTTCAAGTTCTCCGAGACCCCAATGTTTGTTTGGGAAATAAACAAACACAACATACATAGGAAGCCCCCTGAGGGCACAGCGAATTTATTTTGTGCTCAATTTAAACAGGAAGTTAAGTCGTTTCGATCCTTGGACTACGGATACTGGCAGCATTCCCATAACGTCTCTTCCAACATCCTGACATTCCGTTCACATGTATCATAGAACGTTGACAGAATATGCCAAAAACCATCCAGCAATACTGCTGAAAAAACACCGATAGCTTCAGGCATACGCCACAAAACAGCCATCATGCTTAGCGATACCGCTTATACCAGGCACAAGCACACCCTGCATACATAGAAAGCACATAATCAAGAATCTGGGATAATCATCCCTCCAAGCTTCAAGATACCAGAATAACTTAACACATATCATGAACATATCATGGAGCTCTGTAGATCGATACCGATCAAGAACACACGGGCACAGATCTTTATATTAATACTCCGGCTGATAATTAATCACCGTTAAAACCACGATATAAATTAAAGATGAACACACTCATATGAATTAATCGTCACATCCTCAGCCCATACATACGCCACCACCAATATCCGCAGTCGAGGACAAAACAACTAGAAAAATAAAGAAAAAACATTCAATATATATATACATATATAGACATGAATGCGCATCATTATTATAACCAGACAATGATCTCAAATAGTATGTCATGCATATACTATACTATAATACTCTTAGGCTTCGTGTGTATGTTATCGTAGTGGTAAATTCAATATTTTTGCGAAAACGAGTTACGTAGAAATTGTTAGCAGAAGTTTCTATATATATCATATGCGTCACCTTGCATGTATACGTGTACTGGATGTACAAACAAGTCTAAACTTATATATATATCCTTAAAATTAACAACCGATCGCCGTGTCTCTACAGGTGCGAATGACCCTGAACCAATCAGCACGGATTGACGATACCTCACACAATTCGTGCTGAGTACCAAACTACGCGCAATCATGCGCTACAATATATCAACAGCTTGATTACCCAATCAAACATTAACCCCTCGGAGAAATCAGTTCCATTCTAATTCGTCCCTCAAACGAATAGAACTATATATATCCACCAGCGGCTATGTTTTTTTGGCCGAATGACCCCAAAATGAGTCGATCTCATCTACATGTCAATGTCAACATCCATGACAAATTTCATGAAGATCAACCAAACAGATGGGGCTGCAGCCCATGTTAATGGATTTTGTAGAAATATTTAGTCATACAAAGAGTAACGAGAGGCCGATCACGATCGGCAGATGTTAACCCATCCCTTGGCAATAAAAATTTAATATGATCGGATAAATGAGAGTTTTGGTGTTGAATTATAGAGTATACTGTTATGTACTATTATAGACAAATGTACATAACACAAATTATTGGAATTTATGGGTCACTGGCATTTATATAAGAGAATGCACTGGTACAGGATCTGTAATGCTAAACCACCACAGCCAGCAAGTCCGTGGGTTAAATGTGTAGGTGTGCCCTGGACATGGAATACTTGGGTTAAGAGAGTCCAATTTAAGTTTACAATAATAATGTGTCCTAGTATACAGATAAGCAACATCACCACTGACCCATTAATATCAATTATATAGCACAGCTGTCAAAAAATCACAGGAATTGTTTATGTTGAACACTGACCTCTATTAAACCAATAACAATTATAATGATATCAGACCATCTGAAGATATAACTCTGCAGCACAGATGTCCAAGTCTACTGTTAATATCATGTGATGTTTATTGTTGAATCTTTATTTTAAATTAGATACCACAGGCTTCTTTATCAGATTATTTGCACATTGGCATAAGAGACATCAGAAAATAATATAGCTTTATCAATAGCTAAGTAGTCCAAATGCAATTGGTGAATTGGATTTAATGTTGCTCCAAACAGATTTACCAGTACATAACACAAGATTTTGGACCGATTTAATCAAATTTGGTGTGGTGATTCGGGGTACCCTTGGCAGAGTTATAATGGTTATAATTGTTTTTAATTATTTAAAAAAATTAAAGGGACACATTGGAAATCTTTTTATCAACTTGTATCATAATCATCAATATCTAAATGAAAACAAATGACAATGTCAATGACATTTTTTTTATTATTATTATAAAAGTAAAAAATATATATTTTTTAAAATCAATTTTTTCTTCGAAAAAGGGTCATAACTCCTTTAAAATAAATCGGATCAAACCCATATTCGAACTAGATCTGTATTTTGGGCTGTGAAACTCACATACCAAATTTGGTTCCAATCAGATAAAAAATGTTTGAGTTATGGCAGAATGTGTGAATTCTAAGTAGAAAAAGGGCCATAACTCTGTAACAAAAACTCGGATCAAACCCAAATTCGAACTTGATCTGTATTTTGGGCTGATATACCCATATACAAAATTTGCTTCTGATTGGATAGAAAATGTTTGAGTTATCGCATTACACGTGAAGTGTCTACGGACGGACAGACGGACAGACAGACGGACGGACAGACGGACGGACGAACGACGAGTGGTCAATCCGGACAACGACACTATGTTTACCATACATGGTATGGGTAAACATAAAAACCAAATTGGCCATTGGAGGCCATATTTTTCCCCGAATGACCCTAAAATGACTCGTTTCTATCTTCATCTCAATGTCAGCATCCATGATAACTTTTATTAAGATCAGACAGTACGGCCTGTAGCCCGCGTCCATTTTGAAATCCAAGATGGTCGCCAGCGGCCATGTTTTTTGGCTGAATGACCCCCAAAATATCTCATTCCCATCTACATGTCAATATCAACATTCATGACAAGTTTCATAAATATCAGACCAAAGATACAACCTGTAGCCCGCTCCAAAGGAAATTGTCGACGGACACATGGACGACGGACGCCAACCCATGGCAATAGCTCAAACTTACAAAGTAAGTTGAGCCAACTATATTTCACTCATATATTTTCATTTTTTGAACATTCTGTGATCGAAATATTAAGTTACCGCATGAACGGGAAATCACACCAACCTCTGGTCCCGTCCCCGACGTTCGAACTTGTCGCATATATGTTCATTGTGATATAAAATTGTATATTAAAAAGCTTATCCAATATACCCCTAATATTTCTCCATGGATTCCCATTGATTAATTTACACGATTGTTTGGATAATATATTACGTACGTGATCTTCTCAAAATATATACAGCTTGTTACTATGGGATAACCTAGATACATACTATTGGCGACACATTTGGTGATTTGCATGATGTTTAAAGGGATTATTTGTGACATTTTCATTGTGGTATGCCGATACTGATATATCGATACCCAATTACCGGCCAACATCTTGAGATACAGTCACTGTACATCCAGCTAAAAATAAAGGACAAATAATTACCGCCATTGATACTCGACAATTATCAGGACAATATCGTGTCACGCGAAAACAAAATCGTCAATTGAACGGAATAGTATTATTATATTAGAAAACGCTCTTTATTACATCGTCTTCCAACATTTCTGAAAACGAACGCATGAACCTAGAACAGAAATAACACTAACATACATTTTGCTCTCCTGGAAAAAGCATACTACATGCATAACTCTACATTGTATTTTAAATTCCGTTTCCATATCTTTGATAGGGTTATTAAAGATATATATTTTGACGTTATATCTACTCAGTATCTTATTTAAATTCAGGCATTCTATAAAGTCACAAAAATAACACACACAACAGCCTGTGTGTGCAATTGTACTTCCCGTCGGCAGTATCGAGATACTTAATCCCGTTATGTAATCGGTGGCAATGATCAACCCATGCATTATCGAGACATACATCTAACTACTCATTATGTAATTATGACAATTACCAGCCCATTGTTTGGCGGTCTCTTTGTAGATTGGGTCCCTCTTTGCTTGGATGAATTATAATCAGTACAACGACGATATGACTTTTTCTGCTATAATATTAACACGAAAACTAAACCTCGACCAAAAAGAGTCCATAACAACTTACGGATACAATATTTTCACTTTATTTTTCACATAGCTCAGTCAGTGTAGCGGATTGTTCCCCATGGGTAGACGTGCATATATAAAACAATGAACTACCTTACACGACGTGCATATATAAAACAATGAACTACCTTACACGACGTGCATATATAAAACAATGAACTACCTTACACGACGTGCATATATAAAACAATGAACTACCTTACACGACGTGCATATATAAAACAATGAACTACCTTACACGACGTGCATATATAAAACAATGAACTACCTTACACAGCCAATATATTGCATGTTGTGCCGATGCATTATCTTATATATGCGAGGCGACCTGTGAGTTCTCCATGGGTAGACGTGCATATATAAAACAATGAACTACCTTACACGGCCAATATTTTGCATGTTGTGCCGATGCATTATCTTATATATGCGAGGCGACCTGTGAGTTCTCCATGGGTAGACGTGCATATATAAAACAATGAACTACCTTACACGGCCAATATTTTGCATGTTGTGCTGATGCATTATCTTATATATGCGAGGCGACCTGTGGGCGACTCGCATATTTAAGAAAATTCATTGGCACGGGGTTTTCGCAGAATAATCTTTTAAAATATATAAAAAGACAAATTCAACAAGATTTTGTTCATAACTATTGCATTTAAAGATACGCCCGTCGTTCACGGTGGATATGCTGTTAAACTATTCACCTCCGTCAAAAACAGAAGGAATGCCGTAATAAAACGTGCCGTAATAATTGCATGTTACAGTACTATATTTGCAGAAAATGAGACTGGAACACACGCTCCATTAACATATTTTCGAGAGAGGCAGAGGGTGATGTGATAAAGAGCGTTTATATTTGTCTATATATTAACTCTATCTGAAAACTTCGGAGTTCTTTAATCAATGGCATAGATGCATGACCCTTTCTGTGCACGACTGCACATTTTGATTTCTTCAAAATATAAATTAAAAACAATTTGAAAACGATCGCCGTTATCCGTTGTGGTATTCCGAGACAACGCGGCGATTTCACAAGAAATCCCACTTTTATTATCACATAACTCCACTATACTATAGTGCATACATGTATGCCACACAATTAAGTCAAACAAATAACATCGTTGTCGTTGAGGAATAAGAGTTAATTAACACCGGCCAGATTTTTCCTCAGTCAAATTGATTTCAATGTTAAACACAAAATTATGTTATACTGCGTGTCAAGGTGTATAGATATATATTAATATATTGCCACTTTATGACCACGATACTATTGATCCATTGAGAAAATGCTACCATCCAGGCACTGGCATGCGAGGGAACGGACACCACTCCAATGGAGCCCCACCCCCCCCCCCCCCCCCCCCCCCCAACCATGTCACTGTGTGAATGTAATGAAGAAATAATGTCTATCAATATTTTATTTAGATATAAATGATATATTTTATATTCATCAGTACACAAAAAACGGCATAACAGGACAAAAATAACAGGTCAGAGATTAAAGCACATTAAAAATTGCCAGCTCAGTATATTGACTAATTGACACTCCTCGGATATGGACTGCATTTGTTCGGGATTCAAAGTTTTAAATATTGCAAAACACTTTTTGTAAATCTCCGTTGATTATTTAAAAGAACAACTGATCATTCGGGCTACTTCTGCTTTCCCGCATTTTCTGTGCGTAAAAAACAGCAGTGTGACGCCCTGTACTTTTTTTTTAACCGGGTTATTAAGCTTTGGTATTATGAATTTTTTCTTACGTTTTCTGATTAATGTAACACATTTTGGCTTCTTTGAATGCCTTTCTAACAACGACGAAACAGGAAGAACACGCAGAAGCGTACTCGTGTCGATTAAATACTCGTCATTACTAAGATGTTCACCTTTTTCGACGGAATCAATGACAATAAACTGATAAGAAACAATTGGGTGCCCCCTGGCAAGCGAATTTAATACATCTAAAGGAATTTTTTTACTTTTAATTTCTGACGAAACTACGGTATATTTTTTCATCAATTCTGTTTTCGACGACGCTGGTACAGCACTTGCCACACAACCGCCATTACGCTCTATCATGGTTTTTATGTCAACTTGCGATAAACGATTTTTACCGATTTTGGCACATTCCCGATCAAAACAAATTTTCCATCAAAACATCCAATTTTATTAGCATTTCGTTTACCTGATATTGTATTGTCTTCACCCGATATTGTATTATCATCACCCGATATTGTACTACCATTTAACAAGAGGTGTGCACTCGAGTGCTAGCATACCCCCACCGTGGCAAATTCCAACCCGCATTATCCGTAAACTCAACAAAAAAGATTTTTAACTTTAAAGAAAAATTCGGACTAATAATATCGATATTGTGTCGCAAAAAGCTTGTACAGAAAAAATTATTCAAATCTGTTCATATTTGTTAAAGTTATTAAGTCAGACATAATTTTCTAAGTCAAAATAGGTCGAAAATGAAGTGTAATATTACGAAAAACAGTCTGGGCCAATCCCTAGCCGCATCATGTAGAGAGGGTATTGTGAGAAGCATGTATACCTAAAATTATTGAAATCGGTTCATATTTGTTAAAGTTATTAAGTCGGACAGAATTTTCTAAGTCAAAATAAGTCGAAAAAGAGGCGTAACTTGAAAAAAAAAGGTCGGACCGAACCGCAATTAGCATCATGCGGAGAGACCGTCCTAATGAGATTGCATACAAAAAATTATTGAAATCGGTTCATAGTTGTTCGAGTTATGAGGACGGACGGACACACAGAAGGAGAAAGCGTGACCGACGGACGCAGTCAATCCAGTATACCCCCCATTCTTCGAAAGTGGGGGTATAATGAAGGCATCTTTGGCATTTACATCTGCAGAACAATGTGTTATTTCATAACTCAGGTTATTCCAAGTTCTTTGGAATAACCCAAGCATTGTATCATTTCTATCACGACCACCCCTTTTCATACTATGATTATAGTATGCCCGGGCGTGGTCGTAATTGGCGTGTTCGCCAGCTTCCGCTTGAAAACGTGCCAATGGGAAATCTAAACTTTCCTTTAATTTGGGGGCAACATCTATGAATTTTAACATATAAGGAGTAAGTCGTTTGTGAGTGTTTGACGCGAAATAATTGGTAGAAGCATTCGGCATGGAATTTTTAATCTGAAATGTCGCAATCTGTGTACCCCCAAATGTAATCCTCAATGCGCTTTGACCCCTCAAGGCACCCGTCCTTTAATTTAGGATCAGGATCTTGTTTTATGATCCGCATCATTTCATAAAAATGATGCCAAATCAATGATGTCAGAGTGTGCATGGTAAAAGAGGAAGGTAATTTCAATTTCGCACGAACTACTGCAGAGGCTGTATTGATAATTAGGCCAAATAAAATTAATAGTTTGTTTCTCAGGGATCGCCGCCCGTTCGGAAAACCTGCGCATGGTAAGTCTTTATTAGGTCTGAAAAATTAATAAATGATTAAATTCCTCTCGTAAAAAAACACCACAAAAGTATCTTTGGGTCAGTGCGTTTCGCCGGCAAAAACGGAGTTAATTCAGTCCGGAGTTTGTAACTTCCGGGAAGGGAAGTAATTCGCGCAGGAAATCCCATGACGTATGCGGGGGAAGCCATGACGTAATCATAAAAAATCAAGCTTTTTAACCATGGCGACGCTAATCAATTTCGTCGTTGAACGCAATAAATCGGAGACCAAATGGTCGATACGTAGCGTGGATAAAGCATGCACAATTCGGGAAATGCAGCAAGACATTTTATCCAGCGACATCGATAGTTCTGACTGGATTGTTGCGGTGTCAAAATCCAAAAACGGCGATTTCGATATCGTGTCGGACGATTGTATTTCTGTGGCGGAAATTGTCGAACATTTCGGAAGATATTTTCGATTTAGTTTAAAACATCAGAACACAGACAATGATGCTGACAAGGAGGCAGCTAGCGGAGTAAAGGATGCATTCACTTTGATGATGAATAGTCAAAAGGAGTTAGTTCTGCCCCCAAAAGTGAAAGTTAATAACAACAGAGATGAACTGACAAATGCAATTTTACAATGGCTTGATGACAAACATGTTGGCTTCAACAAAGACAGTGTGAATATGATAGGCCGTCAATTTGTGAGTTCTTTTTCTGATTGTTTATGGCTAATAGATCCACATTATCAGAAACTTGAAGAGCGTGCCTGTCATATTCCATCGCCATTCCATCAATTCTTTGGATTCAACGACCCGACTAAATCTAAACATAAAATTCAAAAACTTGACTCGAGAAAATTGATAGACTTGAATGACACTTTGAATGATGTGCTGGAGCAGCCATTCTTGAAAGCTGCTATCTGGGCAGAAATCAAAACACTGCTGTTTGACTTTGTAGAAGCAATCCATCGGTATTTGATTTATTTAGAAACTCAGAGGATTAACATGCAAGCCAACCAAAGCCAACCACAACCAGTGCGTGAATTATCGGAGTGTGAACATCTTCAACTTATTCACACAAAAACTGTTGTTAAACCAACATTCCGGGCTCGATACAAACCTCTTGTTGATGCATTAGAAGATACAGCATATTCTACCCCAATATCTGTAGACAATTTCACGCCATCAGATACTGATGCCAGACGACATTACATTCATTTCTTGCCGCAGGCTATGCCTTTGAAAACATATATGTTTTCATATTCTTATGGGAACAATTTAGGAACATATAACTACATTTGGAAAACAGAGCCAGATTGTGATGAAAATGAAACTCTTGCCCTGAATGCAAAAATTGTGCAGAAGTTAAAAGCAGACTTACCTGAATACCACACCAGAGAAATGAAGCGACAATTTTCTGTCATGTGTGGTAGAATGTGTGACGTGAAATCTCACAAACTACGAATAATTTATAAGCGGTTAACTGGAGACAATTCTGTTTCTGAGCACAAATTGTCTAAATTGATAGATGAGAGAACTGAATTTGCATTCTCTGAGGAAGACCCAGATATAATTATGGACTTGCGTTCACAGAATGAAGGCCGCCCAAAACAATTCTCGACATTCTTTGCCAAGTGCAAGGAATACTTACAAAATGTTGTGGAAGAGACTTGTCAAGACCGGAGGCACGATAAACTTCTTTATTTGGCTAATGCCATATCAGTGCCGGACTTGGTTCGACAAGTTCAAAAACTTTGCGAGGACGGTACACCGATACCGAGTGAACAATGTGTTAGGTACCAGTTTGCACCACGCAACCCATATGCATCGTCTTCATTGAAGTACACTGGTGACTTGGGACTCAAATTCATGGTTCAAGCGAGGGTTTTCCGTTCAAAACATGAAGATGACCATTACTGCGCGGGTATATTCAGGTATCTCAGGGAGATGGCGATACAGCACCGTGATCACTGTTCACTGATATGTATGGACGATAAACATTTTGTCAAGGTCGGCGAACCAGGGAACCCACTAGCAGCTGTAGATCGAGGACGTCAGGTCATCGTGTCGGAGAACAAAGTCATGGCGGCATCTGACCACGATTTCTCCAAAATGTCTGTGATTCCAAGTGTGATAATGAACATTGATATACCGGAGAACATTGAAGGGTCATTTTACAGGGGTGCTGTACATGTAGGGATTAAAGATCATATTTTTGAAGCATCCAGTCCTCTGCGTCACATGACCGAGCTAAAAAATGTGTTGTCTCAAGGTCAGAATGAGGTCCCCCCTATTTTACTGTTGTATACCGACGGTGGGCCTGACCACCGGACAAATTTTTTAAGTGTCCAAGCATCTCTCATTAGCATTTTCAAATACTTGGACCTCGACATGTTGGTTGCGGCAAGGACGGCCCCAAATGCCTCTTGGAGAAACCCTCCTGAACGTATTATGAGCATCATAAATTTGGCTTTAAATTGTGTTGCTTTGATGAGAAAAAATGTTGATGACAAATTCGAAAAGGTGCTGAAGTCTTGTAATACTATGAAATCAGTAAGAAAAGCCGCAGAAAAACATGAGGGTCTCTCTGATGCAGTTGGAGAAAGTCTTGCCCCAGTTAAGTCACTTCTTGAGAATTTGATCAGTAGATTATCCTTAAAGGATAAAAATTTTCAGATATTTCAAGCTGCCACTGATTCTGACATTTTATCACTCTGGAAAGCTATCCAAGAGATAGATGACACAATCAGTGACAATGGCAAAAGTGCAGCTGACCTCAAAGGTAAAAAATCTTTGCAGAAATTCATGGATCATTGCTGTGTATCCAAACGATACACTTTTGCAATTAAGAAATGTGGTTTATTAAATTGTCAAATGTGTGGTTCACCAAGACTTTCTGAAGAGAATTTTGGTAAACTCCACAATTTTCCTGACCCTGTACCAGATGAATCAGGGAACCATTATCTGAAATTCGAAGATCTCTATGGTAAAAAAGAAACTACCGAGACACACAGGCCATCTAATAAGTCTAAGCCTGTTGTAGTGACTGGTGAGTCTTCAAATAAGTTGCCATTCACTCTGACAGGCCAAACTGCTAAAAATGTAAAGCAAAATCTCACTTGTGTTGAGTGTGATAAGCCCAGGCTTCTTCACAGTAAGTCCATGCTCACATCAGTTGAGAAACAGATATTGGATAAAGTATTACAGTACTATGATTATAGCTGTGGTGCAAACATTCGAGACTTGATCTCCTTCGAGAAGGCACCACAGACCAGTAAAGTTTTAGACAAGCTGTATATAAAGAATTTCACCTGTTTGAATGATATTGAAACATCCTATTATAGCTCTCATTGTTTTATTGATGTTTGTGTCAAATGTGGTGATGCCAATAATTTGCTGAAAAATGATGGTTGTTTCCCTCAATGTTCTGATTGTTCATCAAAGTTCCCAATAACAACAAGGAGGAGGAAAGCCCAAAATGTCAAATCAAGTGCTCAGACTAAAAAACGCAAAAAATGATAAGCATTGTTGACAAGTGCATTGTATTATACAAGTATGTGTTTTGTATGCAATGATGCACTTTTATACCAGGCTTACATGTGTGTTCTTGTTAAGAAATTACAGCCAAGATGGCTTTTTGTGTTTTGTTTTGTTTTTGCGCAAACATTTTGTTTTGAAACTACCCCCCCACCAGACTTGAGGTGTGATGGCAAATTATTTTGTCTTAGACTATTTTGAATGACAGTTTGTCACATATTTTGTCTTCATTTTTCTTTCACAAAAGCAATAATATGATCCAAAGATGAATAAATGATTGCATTATACTGCTTGTTTCTATTCTATCCTGACTATTAAAAATGGGCTTGAACATCAGCACTGACTATTCACAAAAACAGATGTTTGGTGACATCTATAGCTACAAAAGGTACATGACCCAGTTGTGTTTCGTGGTCCTAATCGGGCCAGAAAAGGTGCAGGTAGATTTACTACACCCCTTAGAGCACAAAGTTCACCAACAACTCGAATAGCTATAGGAATATTCAATATACTGGATAAATAAATATTTTCATTAATAAATACCTGCCTCATGCTCACAAAATCCTGAAATAAATTAATAAAATAAATTCCTCCCTGCCTCACCATTTTGAAAAAAAAGTTGCCTGAGAAACAAACACTTTATTTTATATGGCCTTACATTGTTGGATTTATACACGTCGGTGAAAACATGGGGGAATTCCTGCTCATCTCCATTTGGAGGTGGACTCAAAAGTGTATATGCATGACTGGCATTGAGCTTGATTGGTTCCAGTTTCCCATTTTTGTCTAAAGGAATCTCCCAGTTTCCTTTTTGTATGCCCCGTTTGCGGATATTTGTCTGCAAATTTATTAGACTTAGATGCCTTTCCGTTAAACCATTTCGTCCAGAAATATTGTTAATGATTTTTTCGTCATCTAGTATACATTGGATATCGAGTGTTAATAATTTTTCCACACTGCGGGCAAGGCCATGTAGAATACAATATCTTTTGTGGTAATGCATTTTACTAATGATGTGTTGTGAATATGTTCCAGTGATGTCGGCATGTCGGTTCGAGATTTCGTTTCTGAGTGCACCTGATTGGCGTCTTTTTTCGACACTTCCGAATATAGAGAATAACTAGTATCTTTCATAGGGCCCAATACACCTGAACCATCTAAAAGTGCTTCAAAAACATATAGTCACCAGTTAAATAGAATTTATATCCCCTTTGTTGCAGATTTTTGAGTTGGTCATTCAAATCAGCTAAGTTTTCTTCCAAATTATCGCGACAATCGGTTCCATGGAAAATATAAATCGGAAAAACGAGATCAGAACTTTGGAAAAGATTACCGTTTAATCTGATATCATTGTCATTCGGACTCAATGAAAGAAATGTTTGACCACTGTTCCCTATTATACCCTCCCGTCGCCTTAAAAACGGAAATTGAGGATTTTTCCATCAGATAAAAATGGGAATCTGAAAGCCAAAACCTGAAGAAGACACTCAATATCAATGCACCAGCCAGTGGATGTCCGTTGGGGCATAAGAACTTTTTCAAATAGGACTTCATATTCTTTTTTAAGTTTGCGAACAACCCTTTGACCTGGAAAAAGACCGGGGCACTCTTTTCTAATTCGTTCACTCAATTTCGTTCAAGAACAATTTTCCTCGATGTGAACAACCGTCTCAGGTGTTATTTCGTACACAGGCTGGGCATAAGACTAATTCATGAAGCATATTAGATTTTTTGTTTTTATTTGTTCCAATACAGAGGCCAATTCTGGTTTTTTAACCTTTGATTTCAGGGTTGCTCGCAAACGCTTCAACAATATTTGTTTTTTTTATCAATTTTATCCTTAGATTGCGGTTTCCCCGGGCCACATTCTACAGACATGCTAAATGTTGATGGGTCCCCATTTTGTATGGCCTTTTCTTACTCTTCAATTTCACACAATCTTCACACAATCACCAATGGAGAATAATGTCTTCACATTCTTGGAAAATACAACTGGCAAAGACTTCTCTTCATTCACGTTGGTGGTTCTATGTTGCTGAGTCTCTTCTCTCACGTTGGTGGTTCTTTGTTGGTTTTCTGTGACTGTTTCAAGCTGTAAATCCCCCAAACCTGAAATATATTACAGGTGTTATGAAATATTAAGCAAACAGGTAATTTTGATAAAATTCAGTTTATCAAACTTGAATAAATATGGATCTATTTATTCAATTGGAATATAGAAGGGTACTGCGTTAATTTATAATATATAGCTGGCTCAGTTTTACATCTGAGATCACAAGCTTTATACTATATACGGGTGAGAAAGTTCCTGTTTTACAAAGCTTGCAGTTGAGGTAAGTATGTGACTGATGTGACCAGTCATAAGGCCAAAAAAAAAAGTTTTTTGGTTCTCAGGCAATTTTGTTTTCAAATCAATGAGGGAGGGAGGGTTTTTTTTCTTCTTTTTTTCTGCGCATAGTAAGCATGGACAAAGATACCTTCCTCTGTCTAGTAATAACCAGAAAGGTAGAGGGAACTGTTATGCATATAAACTCATTTAGTCTTATATGAAAATGACATTGTACTACCAGTGTATGACTGGGATTAGCTAACAATATATAATGCCCCTGACATTAACTACTGTTATTGTTGTCTAAAAACTGATACCTCCCCATTCTAATATGTGATCCTGAATTTAGTCCTGTGCCTTTCAATTGTATAAAGTTACAATTAGTGTAAGTTGTTCACAATGACTAATTGTAAGAAGAGCATGAGGATCAGCTAATCATTTTCTTAATTGTAGTCATCTACTTCATGTTGTAAGCCTGCAAGTCACTTTTTAACACATTACATGTTAGAGCTCAATGCACACTAATATTCAACACATATCTGCTATGGACATGTTGATAAAATAATAAAACAAAACAAAATATTCCAATTTATTTTTTCGTAAGTTTTTTTGTCATAACATCAGGCATTGCAGTAAAAAGGCCTAATGCGGCCCTTTTTATTCAATGCGGCGGGGCCTGAGAACCAAAACCTTTTTTTTTTGGCCTAATTTATGCTATAACAGGATCAGAACTGGAATGGAAATCGTTATAGTTCACGTGATCTATTCATTCCTTTAACCCTTTAACCAACAAAGCGGCCAAAAACGCCCAAATAAAGCTTCAACAGCCTAAAATATCTTCGGTCTGTCTCAATAACACCATACAAATATGGATATCATTGGAACCGGTTCATTGACCACATTGTGATGGTTACAGTTATGCCCTGTGCCAATGCATTCTCTTATATATGCGAGTCGACCATAGGTCACCTCGCATATATAAGAGAATGCATTGGCCTAAAGAAAATCTTTTTAACACTTTTCACCATTTTTTCTTACATTTTTTAACAATTTTTATAATATTTTTCTACATTCTTTGACAATTTTATCACTTTTAATGTGTTAAGCCAATGCATTCTCTTATATATGCGAGGCGACCTATGGTCGACTCGCATATATAAGAGAATGCATTGGCACAGGGCCGTTCTGTTCTGTTGGGTAAAGGGTTTAGTCCCTAAGGACATTAACATCAGGCATTTTTTTTCCTAAATATATTTTCAACCGATCGGGAAAGGTTCCCATCGCGGGATATTTACTATAGTTTCGGACATTGCATGGACTGTAGAATATAAATAGGAAAATATGTACCAGGTACAATCTCATTGGACGATGCCACGTTTTTACACGTTGCGACGTGGCTCTCCTCTTTCGGGTTGGCTTTGCCTTCTCTGATGGTTCTGCAAAAAAGCAAAGTAATAATATTATTAACACCATATATGGGACTTCCCAACATGTATATCAAATAAATTGACAAATTATCAAGGCATTGTGTTGAATATTGCTCAAGTCACCACCCAGCCAGACCGAAAAAGGGAAATAATCGGTCGAAAATCATCGGACCGGTAACATTTGACCAAAAATAATGTGATGTCATTGCGACCATAATGTCATTTTGTGGTTTATAACACTGAAACGTAAACGTATTTTTATGTTCATATCTAAACAGTTCATATCCGAAATATAAGATAAATGACAAAAGTCTCCCCATTAAGTTAATGGAAATGTTGACTGAATGTTGAGCCAAAAACGGCAAGGACAATGTCCAAAATGTTATATAAATCGAAAATGTTAGAAGCACTTACCAGGTACAACCAATTAATTATTGTATGAGACGATGCCATGATGATGTTTCAATTGAATGAAATTGTCGTTTCTCATAGGAACTTGTCGGCAACTAGCACTTTTCCTGTATGTATGACGGCAGATGGGTCGTTAGACCCGACAAACTGAATAACTGTACCCTCTGTCAGAAGTTTTAAAGAAACATCAAGGGATGCCTGGTGTTGACGCGATCTGATCCGTGTTCTGCTTTTGGTGCCGTCTGTAACATTACATATAACATTGTTAAATACTATATTTCAATCAACGAAGTAATGGGTTTACTCAAGAAAGTATTTCGGGGGAGCGAACCCCGGGAGTAATGGGCTCACTCTAAAACATGTGGTTTATAACACTGAATGAAGCCAGTGGTCATAATGTAAATGTAGCCAATGACAACGCAACGGACTCGCAAAAAACAATAGGGCCAATTACCGGTTGATGTGCGATAATCCCTTGCTGGCAGGTCAGCTCAGGCCAATTGTGCCAATTGTGGTTGATTAAGCAAAACAAAAGAACACGGAAACCAATGGAACCAACCTCTCAATCATACTTATCACACATAGAGAGCATAATACGCTCAATTACGGAGGATGTTGATTTTCAGTATAAAAATTAGAATATATTTTTAATATTTGGTTTGAAATTGGAGTCAATAATTTGAAATCGCTTTAAAACACTAATAATTTATATATTTCTTCTTCGTTGAAATCAAGCTATCCAATTATTTTCAAACCGTAAGCTAAATTTAAATGAATTTGATAATTCGTTAATAATCTGAACACTGGTATATTTAGAATTTCGATTAAAAATTTAGAATTACACAGGGGAAGTACTGCTATTCGCCGCCGTTATTAGTCGCGGACTCATGCTAATTTACTGCATGCTACTGGTATGATTTGTTTATAGACTCAATATTAGTGCATAATTTCAATGTAATTTCCGATAATTATACTCCTGATCATGGCAGATTTGATTTTTCACGAAATACTCTTCGAATGCAAAACGGAATAAAAATAACTTCTCTTGAAAATAGGGAGCAAATTTTCTAGCAAGAAGGCAACAAGAACGAAAGGGTTTTCCCCGAGGAAGTAAACATTAAGCACAATAACTACTCACCTCTGGTTGAAGATTTGGTCGGTTGTAGAATGGGTTCTCTTATGCTACCGTCCAGCCAATAAACTGAACAGTGTATGGCCGTGGATCATTTTCTACAGTTGACAAGTTGGGAGTGTGGGAGAATGCCCGCATTGTCAACTCATCAACCGCTTGGATTTTTTTTCCTACTTCCATTTTTAGGCAAAATGAGTGTTTTAGGCAAAATGAGTGGATTACACAAGTTTGATCTCGATGATATTGAAAGAAACTCGATGATATTGAAAGAAACTGTATGGCATGGAGAGAGAAAATTATGACATATATAGGACAGTTGGCTTGAACCAAGCCATTTACGACCAATATTATTGGTTCGGAGAGTTCCAAAAGGCGACACAAACAATATGTGCAGAAAAATCGTCACGCTGAGTTATCACCAAACTGATCGGCGGTATTATGGCAACTACAAAGTGTGTTGTGGGAGCG
The DNA here is from genome assembly GCA_032622095.1 of Siphonodentalium dalli. NCBI lineage: Eukaryota > Metazoa > Mollusca > Scaphopoda > Gadilida > Siphonodentaliidae > Siphonodentalium > Siphonodentalium dalli. Next base: position 156,475,652 of record CP136068.1, on the reverse strand, counting down.
GGCCCTTTAAAATCCTCCTGGGCGTTTCGCGGCCGAACTCCTTATTGAATCACCATCTGACACCACAAGCCCATGCAGTCTATATATTGTTCAATTTATTGTAACTTAGGAAGTGTTAACGCGCAAATGTTTGACCGACTCGCAACATAATTGTTCCGACAAAAGTTACCACCTCCTGTGAGTGTGACCATTCACGACTCGTTGTGCCATTTAAACCCTGATTCGCGCCCATCTACATTCATCTTTTCTCTCTCACTGTCAGCAATAAGTTTAGTAATTTGTCGATCATGGACCAGAATAAAATCGCTCTTTTAGGATCCAGCTACATCGAACGCCTAGCCGATTTTTGTGGGGAAGATTTACGCATCAACGCACAGCAGCAATTCATATTTAAATCAGGTATAGTCTAATAATCAAATATTGTAGTTTCTACAATAATTTCAACAACAGAATTAAGTTTTAGTACCCAGTTCAGATCTCTACAAATCAACGAAATAACTATCTTTTCAATTTATATGGGAAATAGAAACAGTGGAATTTTTACTGTTATGACACAATTGTTTGATTTATGAATGCACCTCCTTAAACGAACATGGCTCATCGAGCTTCCAAATTTCCTCTACGTCATTTTGAAGGTATAAGATGTGTTGACTGCATAGTATACAAAATATTGGTATTCAGCCTTCCTGTGGTTTTAAGAACACGATTTCCAGATGATCAATTTTTCGGACAGATATAAACAAACGGTCTTTATAAATGCAATATAAGGAATTTACTTATTAAACGCTCTATTCTATTCCATGCTGAACACATGGCTTTGATTGTTAGGGACCCAAACACCACATGCATAGTTGTATTTACATTACTTCAGTGTCAAATAATGTCTACAGACAGATAGTTAAAGTATTTTGGACCCATTTCAATACCCTGAAAATTTCAAGGAAAACATTATCTGTATCTGGGAGCACAAACGACCGAGTGCCTTAATACAAATTTACGACTACTCATATACGACGACACCACGGTGACCATATGTATCATTGTCACAAGTTTTTCAATGGAAGACAATATTTTACTAATTTACCACCACAGCTTCTACAATCTTTTGAATTGACCCCCTCCCCCAATCAGGCCCCTTATATATTTAGATGAATCTTCGAACTACATGTGCATGTTGTGACAGCAAATTGGAGTCATATAACCCGGTTAGTTTGGATAAATAAAGAGCGTTGTTCCAAAATTATGCGTATTTTTTTTACTTTAAAAACTAAATGAATGTCAGGCGAGCACTTAGTCATATACATTGGACACAGGCGAGCACTTAGTCATATACATTGGACACAGGCGAGCACTTAATCATATACATTGGACACGGGTTTCAGGCGAGCACTTAGTCATATACATTGGACACGGGTTTCAGGCGAGCACTTGGTCATATACATTGGACACAGGTTCCACAAATAGAAGCAGCTCAATCAGTTCATTGTTCTTCAATTTCAATTCTTTATTCTCAATAAACCAATATACATGGCATCTGAGATACATAAATATAAATACAAATAAATGACAAGCACATGAACAATGCTAGCCAGGCTGTGGATTGTCACCTCCTTCCATATGCGGATGACTCTGCCCTTTTGGTTTCAGGTTGTGATGTCCGCGCTATTCAGTAGAGGCTCAGTTCAGAAATGAATAAACTGAAATTATGGTTTGGTTGACAACAAATTGTCCTTACATTTAGGGAAAACAGAATCAATTCTGTTTGGGTCTGGAAAGAAACTTGTAAAACACTCTGAACTGAGGGTCTGCTGCGATGGCGTTGACATCGCACCAACTAAATCTGTTAAATATCTGGGGGTGTTCCTCGATCAGAGGCTTAATGGTGAAATGATGGCAGAGCATGTTCTAAGTAAGGTAAATGCAAAACTGAAAATTTTGTACAGAAAAGCAAACTATCTGAATGAAAAATGCAGAAAACTTCTAATTAATGCTCTTATTCAATGTCATTTTGACTACAAGTGGTTTTTGGTTCTCTAGTCTGACAGTAAAAACCAAAAAGCGTCTTCAAGCATTTCAAAACAGACTTGGTCAGATTTATCATGAAACTAGATCGCATGACTCATATTGGTTATAATGAATTTAAACATGTTAAATGGCTTCCAGTGAGTGATAGGGTAGACTTCAGAAAAATACTGATGGTACTAAAAATCTCGGAAAAGCAAGCTCCAGCATATCTAGATAAAAATTTTGTATTAGCTAGTACTCATTGTACATATGTAACTCGAGGGACCCTCAAATACTCATTACCCTCTGTAAAATCCAAGGGCATCCACAGTTTCTATTATACAGGAAATAAACTGTGGAATGGTCTAGATAAAGTATACCATACTCGTACCCCTTTTGATCTCAAACACTGGAAATTTTGCATTAAACAACACCTACTAGAGAAATTGATGAAAAGAGAAGAAAATCCATTTGCCTTTTACTAGGAACAATCTATTTTATCATCTTTTAACTAGAATTTCCTCAATACAGCAGTTCAACTTATATTGTAATGTACAATGACAGTATTTGGCCAGTTGCATATATTGTTACTGCTGCCTGTATTTCGGGTTTCCATCTTTCGGTCATGGACAGACCAGTGCAAAGCCGGCCATACATGGCAGTGGTGCATATATGCAAGTGGCGAAGGGCTGTTGAAGTTGCATTACTTGCGTATTGACTTATTTTATTAGCTTTTCCTCTCCATATAAGTCTCGTTCTGAAATGGCTTTTATTTAATTTATATTTTAAATACTTTTATACATTGTGCTCCGAAGTTTCGAACTTCACTCACTGCCCATGTGCCGAAAGCCACCAGGGACCGCAATGGAATTAAGTTCTCATTTAGAGAACTTTTTGCGTTATCCCTGATGGTCTCGGGTCACATGAGTATCTCTATTTTTATACAGATTTCTGCCACATAATTTACCTTATATTCTGACGGCAACCTCTATAAAATAAAATGAATTAATTCTTGAGAAAATTGATATATCCTCTTACGGTATATATCAATTATTTACACAGTCTGAACTCTAACTGTCTCATCAGACCCCAACATAGTAACATATTTATATTTAATTTAAATTATTATAATTATAATATGTATATACTGTTGTGTATTATATTGATTCAACTTACTTACAACATACCCATTATATGTATTCATGTACACATGTATAACCTGAACTATCAAAATAAATCTAATCTAATCATTCAAAGGACCATTAGTATGCTACCATCCATGTCGGTCTGACAATTGTCAAATGACCAGTTCACAATGCATTATAAACACTTCCATTGATCTTTGCTGACGACGCAACGTACATGTTTATAGGAGTCGGGAAATAAAAGACGACGTCATGGGTCTTTGATGTTATGCCACCAAAGAGAGACAATGTAACTTTCAATTTATGTAAGACTTTTGATCTGGCACCCAATTCTGACTTTGAATATGCATAATTTGAATACTTTCGACTGAAACATTTAAATGACTAAGAATTATAATGAAATATAAAGAAAATATAATTTGTGTGGGTTGTAATAATATCAATAATATTTAAATTTTCAGGCATGGTGTTGTTTCCAACAGCAGCCCAGAAACAGATAAAAAAGGGGTATCACAGCTACGTCGACATCAGAATCAAAAGATATCGTTTCCTGTTTGTTGAAGCTAGTTGAGGAGTTCAGAGAAATCGAAACGCGTGTTTTTGTGGGTGAAATACTTTACAGAGTCCCAGATCCGAAAAAGACAGGTGGTTGTGACTTGGGGACTTTCCTTAAACAAAGGAAGACCATAAACCAGCATTTGAAGAAATCTCCCGGTGCCGACTTCATCAAATTCAAAGACAAAGTTTCCGCAAGATTACAACGACGACCAGGTTCATCTGTCAGACACAACAACAGACGGCCGTGGATTCTCAGGAGCAAGAAAGTATTTCCTATGCGTGAGGAGAGTTTTCCTGAGGCAACGTGGATGGCCGGTTGTCATTATGTCGCAGTGAGACCATCGCAGAATATATATACTTTTGCTTTCCAGTGCATTATTGTACAATTATGACATTATAGCTCGTTTTATTTGTGAATATATCGACCATGTTGTATATTATATTTTAAAGATTTTCGGCAATAACATATTGTTACTGCGCCCAAGAGTTTGTCCGCCCATAAAGTAGTAAAATATTCTTGTTAAGAATTTATAGCATATTGTGAATAGGGTTATGAGACACGAACATTCAGTACTCCATCCATAATAGGAATAAGAGACGCAAACGATTACATAATTGCGAGACAAAACACTTCAAAGCATGCATGAACACAGTCTCGTCAACGCGAGGTTTTTTTCCCATTTATTAACAAAGATATATAAAGCATTTAATTTAATTGTGATATAACATTTGACATAAAAGTACTCAGGCATTATTTCATGTCGTGCATTTAATTTAATTGTGATATATATATATGTAACAATTAAATTAAATGCACGACATGAAATAATGCCTGAGTACTTTTATGTCAAATTTTGCTTGACCAATTAGAAAAATCGTCAACCAATCAGAAAATAGCCTGTGCGATCAAAGGCTACTTTCGCCGCCCGGCAACAGATCCCATTCTGCGGATTGATCAATGATGTTATACACCATAAGTTAACTGAGTTTTGAATAGCAAATGACATGAAAAACAATGTCACATTATTTTTTTTGTACCTAATTTAATACTGTTTTTTTTCACCGAATATTCAAAAATTATAACGCCACAAATTATGATCTTTTATAGACATCCCACATTACAGTTTTATGCATGATGACTCCCGACATATTATTATCATGCTGCCCAATATAATGCTTATAGGCGTAAAATTTTATTTGATATTAATTGACATTATTATTGCCGACTTTGATCTTACATCACACATTCACCGTATTTGTAAAGTTGAAGCTGCTAGCTATGATTTTTGTAAATACATTTGGGGAATACAAAACTTAGACACGATTTATTCCTTGTACTAGTAGCTGTATTATGGGTGAAAATAGCTCAATTATCGCATCTAATACACGCGACGTGCCCGGCTTTCTCAACTATCGTGCCAATAGCTGTAACCAATATCTGCATTTGTTTGAAGGGTTAATAAAAACCCGAGTAAGTTAGCATAGTTGACACTTGGTAAACTACAAAAATCAAAAATAAATATCCGAACACGTGTCCCCGAAAAGAGGATTTTTAACTCTGCCACAAATCATCGGATCGTTACCAAATTTGAATTTGGCCTGTGTCTTCACGGCATGTGGTTAATACGCATACCAAATTTAAAAACAAAATAAGTCTAACAGTACTAAAACAATTGGCGGACCATATTAGACATTTTGGAGCTGATAAACTCACCAAATTGGGTTTGGATCCAACCGACTAAAGTTATCATCCGCAAACCACATAACTCCGGCAAAAGCAAAAATGAGCGGACAGAACCCATATTCGAACTTTACAGGTATTTTGAGCAGCTAAGCTAATTTTGTTAAGATCAGATCACAATTTAAGTTATCACCTGGAAATCATTACCAGACGACCACTAGGACGGGTGCACGAACAGATGGACACTGTAAATATGTTATATAACTCTATATTTTGTGCACAATAGTATGATTGAGTTATCAATAAAGCATCACACCGGCTATTTTAATAGCACCCCCAAAATATATTTATTTTTTTCGGGGACAACAATTCCGGCCCACGGATACGTCCGCGACGACGATTTGAACAGTCTTGGTAGCATTACTTTAGTATTAACGAAAATCACAATACAATGTATCGACAAAAGGGGGTTAATAAAACCGGCCGTGGACAACCAATATAGCCCATACATGGCAGCAACACTCCCTTAACATTTGCGCCACCGACAGCCGATAAATTACACACGGAACGACTGTTCAGCGCTAAATATCAATTATCTCGTCTAGTGGGGTCTACCTGGTCCGGTTTTTAACGCAATATTCGCGTCATCATGCCGTCATGTCCATTTTGTTTTGAAATTAGGCAGCAGAGAAAAAATGTCCCCCTGGGGACCTAATTCTGCTTACACCTCAGCAGAATGAGGTTCCCAGAGGGTGAATTTGGTGATTCTAGCCCACTATGTGGGGTAGCATCACTAAATTCACCCTCTGGGAACCTCATTCTGCAAATTACAGGCACACTATTTCAAGGCTTGATGATAGTGTTGAACTATTCATCATCTTGTGTGATGATTCGGACAAGCTCTGATCTATATTCATATCTCTTGTCATTTTTATACTGACATTTTTCATTGGTGTTTCGGAATTCATGTCCATAAAATTCATCGACTCTTCTGATCAGTGCCTTTGATAAATTGGTAGATTTTTCAGATTCAACGTTTGGAGCACAATAGACATGGCCATGAGAAGACATATTATCTTTTGCACAAGAATTTCCAATCTTTATGCCAGAAAAGGTAGTGAAGAGATATTTTGAATTTTAGCAAACTGGTGTACCAGTGTCGACTGAGAAGACAGGAAATGCTAAAGCTTCCTGTAAACAGAAGAGAGGAAGATCTAATGAGAATCATTAATGCTGCACCAGCAGAGCTCCCATCATGAAAGAGTTGATCTCAAATATCTGTAGGTTTTAAATTCCTAGAACAGTTTTTTTTTAGGCCAATGCATTCTCTTATATATGCGAGGCGACCTATGGTCGACTCGCATATATAAGAGAATGCATTGGCACATGGCATAACTAACCATCACAATGTGGTCAATGAGCCGGTTCCAATGATATCCATATTTGTATGGTTTTATTGAGACAGACCGAAGATATTTTAGGCTGTTGAAGCTCCTAGGTTTTAAATTCCTAGAATTGGGGAATATTGCACCTTCTACCCGTTTCATTAACACTACTGTCAACCTTGCACATGTACTGGGAAGTCAAGTCAAAAAGATGAGTATAAGATTTATCCTTGAATTGTATAAATGTCCCAGAAAACATGAGATACATTTATGTGACAACTCAAAACAGGCCAATCAGATATATGAATTGATAAAAATAATTATTTGGCTCTGTGCCAGATGAGGCTTTCATTCTTCATGAGTTTTTCAATTGTATATCTGGTCTCTTTTCTTTATTCTTCAGTTGTTGTTTTTTGATAATATCCATCATTAAACATACTTTTGCAGGTGGTGACGATATCAGAAGAAAACTTTAAAATCAGTCATTTCAACCCTCTTGGTTCCCAGTTAATTCCAGAAACAGGACACTTACGGTGTGTTGAAGCAGTTATTTCCAATAAATTGTTTTCTATGGAAACAGGAAGATGTTGTATGAATAAAGTTAGACATATTATGGACTTATTCGGGTGCATGAAATTGATAAGTTAGTACCCAGGCTATATGCCAACTGGAGGAATGTAGCATTCAAATAACATCATCGAAAATTTTAAAGAAATTGACCATACCACTCGTTAGAAAACATCGTCTGAACTACCCTCAATTGTAAATATTTACATCTCGATTCGGGATGCAAATATCAGCAACAAACTAACACAAATGATTTCGCCATCGAGAGTCATTACGTTCAGTTAATATATAATTATGGCGGCGTGTATTGTCAATTTGGATTAATATTCGTAAAAAATAACTACTTTGAGCAAGATTATTCTCAATTTCTATTTGATTACCCTACCGGAGTGTTTCATATCACTTTAACTCATCTATTATATATTTTGGAAGATCTGTTTGTGTGTTTGTGTGTGTGTTTGTGTGTAATCGATGGACTCGAAAATGGCCCAGCCGATTTCGATGAAACTTGGTATGTGGGGGTATTTTCGGGTCAGGACCAACATAGGCCTATTAATTTGTCCGTGCGAGGTCAACTTTTCACGTGCCGAGGTCAAATCTGTTTTTACGCTGTTTTGCGCTAATATATTTCAGTTCGGTGCTTACAAATCGATTCGAAACAGCGCGAATAATAACATGCCAGTCATAATAATGACACTATGAGAATCTTTCGTGTTTCCTCTTTCCAACGATATATAATATGTATGTATCCGTTTTAGTTATCTGCCTCAATTATTAAGAAGAAGTGGTACGATCTTCTATCAGGGTAAAAACAATGCGTAACTTCTATGACGTCGTTAGAGGTCATAAAGTTAGATCACGTTAACTCTTCTCCGGCCGATGCATTTGACCGTTTCAGACGTCTTGGCGATATCTCGTGCACCGATGGTAATTTATCTTTACGTTGAAACTTGATAATTAATGAGCGTGTGTATATGAGGCGCGTTTATATACTTCAGTGGAAATCAAATCGGGTTAAACTGGCGGATTTTTACGGACGAAATTTGATGCATAGGGTATCTCGGTATCCGATGGGCCGATTTCCCGGTATCCGCTTGGCCGATTTCCACCATTTTTGGGGTGTTGGTCCACCTGACCTTGACCTTCAAAATGGTAAATATATTCAAGGTCAAATCGGGTAAAACCGGATGGATTTCGACGGGTACTTTTGTCGGGTACTTTTGTTCGGGCACTGTGTTTTGGACGGGTCAAATCGTGACCCCACTTGACCTTGGCCTTCAAAATAGACAATTCAAGGTCAAAGCCCGGACGAAGTCGGGTCACCTTCTAGTATCATATAAAACTGACAACGGTGGCTGTATTCTAACATAATGTGGTTTTAAAAATCTGTTGATATATTGTGAGATGAAAATTAAGTGGACATTTTTAAGTAAGAACCAGAATGTAAACTTTTCTTCACCATCTAAACAAAGTGATGCGGACCAGAATGGTCTGGGCCAAGATAGTACACTCCGGTCCAGACCAGCCCTTAAGTATCCCTACCTTGTAGTCCGCATTAATATAACCTCTTTTGATGTATAATGTCAGATTAATCATCTGTTTTCCAAATGGCATTTATATCAGATTCTTTAAAAGAAATTCACTTTTCTATCACATCAAAAGGGCTGATAAGGTTTGAGTGACTTATATTGAATTCATATACCAACAACTAGATATTCAGGTAAGGCAAAGGTTGGTTAAAGGTGAACTCAAAAGTTGGATCAGCATTATGCGTATTTCAAATTACTTATGTGACACGCATGGGGAGGGGTCAACATCTACATCCCTCAGGCCAGACAACCAATACAAGTCAACTGAATGAGTGTTCTTTCTCAACAGTTTACCGACAAACGGTATACTTCGTTCCGGCTCCGATTCCGGCATAACATCTTTTCGATCAAACACGGAGTACAAATATATCTGACAAAATACATCTAAACAGTGAATTAATCGGGTAACAATCATTGATACCTTTTGATATCGTATCCTCGTTATCAAATTCACCTTTCAGAATATTTGTACGGCCTTAATGATTAAAAGAACATTAAACTGACTTGTGTTGTGTTTACTACGGCGAAAATAGGTGTCCACAGAAGCAACGTAATTAATTTGTTGCGCGATTCACCTTGCGAAATAAGCTATCAAACCATGCCCGAATAACCTTGTCAGGGGCAATTCCAAACATCTGGGCTTATTTCACCCATCTATGCGTGTCAGCAGTACACATTCCTCCTATTTTCGATTCAGACAACTTCTCAAATACGTACACGGAAGTACACCAAAATAGAAACAACTAGGTCACAAAAGTAAATATTAAACCATTAAACCATTCAGATTAGTACAAGCTCCTTATTGTTTCATGCTCTTAATGTATAATTCCTCCTACTCTGATTAGCCCTACATGTTGAGGGGGAAGAACAGTCTGAATATTTCAACTGCATGTATTATATATCTAACGTGTCATCCCATACTGAAATCCGTACATTAACCAATGGATAACTCAGAATGAACCAAATCTAATCTATCGAAACATGTCTCAACCTCTGCATCTGTACATATAAGTAATAAGTAAATAGATTCTAATATAATATTTAGATGTCCTGGATTGACTCATGTGGGTTGTGATATGATGCATCTACATCAGGTCGCAGCATGAGAAGGAACTTGGTATTACATGACCAATTATATCATTGCAACATGAAAATATACTGTGAACTGTGACATGCCCACACCCCTCCCCTCCCCCTGCCCACACCCATTCCATACCCATCCCCAAAATCTTTATATTTGCCGCACACCATTGCACCACCTGTAAATATACACAGCAACTTTAATATCAATATAATATTAATGTAATATATTTGTATAAGGGTCCTGCCCTCATAAGCCCAGCTTTTGTGGGATCCTGTTGTATATAACATGTTATTATTCGATAATATCAAATAAAAACTTATTGAATTGAATTGAATAGCTATTTTGGGGACATCATAAAGCATGCTGGTCCTTACAAACTTTACCCAGCTTCTGATTGGTTCCTTCCATCTCAGACTCTGGTTGGTCATTCTGCTGCAATTTGATTGGCTGCTTCTTGATCCTCCAGGTCTGAGAAAGTGCTATAAAAGGCTGGCACAAATCAGAATCATATTCATATTTCGACAGCGCTCGTCGTGACAAGTCGCACCTACCCAAGTTAAAGAGCTCACTGCTATGGATCCGCGAGATCCATACAACGCTTGTTATCATGGTGACGCCCTGTTTCCGGACGTCAAAGCTCACATTCTCGCCTGTACGGCCAGTGTTGGGGTCAGGGGGCCGAACCCCGGTAGACTGACCCCTGAGGTCTTAGCAGGAAAAGTTTTAAGTGCAATGCCGGATGCCTCCCTCTACTCAATTTATAGAGGGCAGAACGTCAGAGACTGGAACTTAGTGTTCGAGTCGGCGGAGGAAGTTCAGCGTTATTATAATCTACAAGAATCTCGCCCATTCGATGATGAACTGTATATTGGCCAGACGGGGCTGACGAAACGTCCCCGGACGGTCAGAGTGAACTGGGTTCCGTATCACATCCCTCACCTGGCAGTGGTGTCCCGCCTAACGGAGTACGGAACAGTTTCTTTTATCGAATATGATACATTTTCAAAAGACAACCTGATTATCGCTACTGGGAAGCGGATTGTGAAGATGGAGATGTCCGTCGAAGACTTTCGCGAATTTCCTGACTTTATTCAGATAGACGGCCATAAGTGCCTGGTCACCATCGTGGGTCGGCCGCCCATTTGCCTCCGCTGTATGGAAAGAGGCCACGTTCGGGCCCAGTGCCCTTCTGGAGCACCCGGTTCCTACGCCCAGGCGGCCGCTCGTGATTCAGTTACTAACGACCGCCGTGGCACGCGGAGATCTCGTACCAATGGTTCACCCGGTGATATTTCTCATGTTGATACCACGAAGAACGCGGGACCGCGTATTCCGGAGTTAAACGGATCTGCTCCCCTGGAGGTGGATGCGGTGCCCCCCACCCCGGAGGTCGGGATTCCTGCTAGCGTGGAGAATGTGTTGGATGTGAATGTGACCCCCCCCCCCCTGTGAGCATGGCAGAGCAGATGGACTCTGGCGCTCCCACGGGGGGCGAGTGTTCGGTTTCGGTTATTTCTGTTATACCGGAGACTCCTGCATCTCCCGAGGGGTTGGAAAAGGCCCCTTCTTCCGCCACACGGAAGCGTGCACACGACGGAGAGGGGGATGACGACACGGGCCGTCGTAAGGTCATTCCCGTCCCCGCGGAGATCATCTCAGACAGTTCCGACTCGGATTCCGAAGTAGATGTAGAAGGGTCGGATGTCGACCCCGGTTAACTTTGACTAAGTGACCTATTATGTACTTCACAATTTTTATTTCGACCTGGACATGTCCCCGATTATGGCATATTCTTCCTTTCCGGCAAGCGACCCTGGCTACGACCCTGGACTTCGAGATCGCCTATTTCTCACAACCAAAGCTTGACACGCAGTGTCCAGCTGTCGGAGTAGTGTTTCGTATTGTATTTTTAGATTTCCTTTCATTGACATGGCTTCATCGCCGCCCGCGCTGGTCGCGGTCTGCTTTGAGGTCATTTCAATTATCCATTCTTTGTTGTGTTTTGTATAGAATTATGTGCGTTCGTTCAGTTTTTCCCCTCCCACTCCTATCATGGACGGGTTGTTTATAGCTTCCTTGAATGCTCGAGGACTGAGAAATGCTCAGACGATGCAGGCGTTGAAATACCTTTTCTCGGTTGATAGAGTTGACATACTTTTCCTTCAGGAGACGTATGTCGACGACTATCAACTGGGCGACCAGATGGCTGTAGATTTGGGATGTAGGGGTTATTGGGCCACAGGCTCCAATCACTCCTGTGGGACAGCAGTCTTGGTCAAACATTCGTTGAATTTCACTGTTCACCGCTCTTTTTCTGAGCTGGATGGGCGTTTCGTGGGTGTCGATGGCGACATCTCCGGAATTCCCCTCCGGCTAATTTACTTTTACGGGCCTCAACACAACGACCCGAATAAGAACCTGGTTTATCAAACTTTACTGCCCCATTTCAACACGAGTCGGGCCATCATTTTAGGTGGCGATTTCAATTTCATCCTCAATACATCCCTTGACAAGATCGGTGGGGATTACCGCCCCTCCCCTTTTGCCAAGGAATGGATTCGCACTATGGATACTTATGGGCTGGTTGACGTATACCGCTCTTTACACCCTCGACAAGTTCAAACCACCTGCCATTCTGGTGATACCCTTACAATTATGCAGTGTACACTCCACTCTGAAGTGTGGTTGCAGTGTAGTTACAGTGTACACTGCAGCCACACTTTAACTGGAGTGTATTTGCAGTGTACACTGTAACCACACTTCAAATCCAAGGTGTAGTTGCAGTGTACACTGCAGTCACACTGCATGAACTTCATTTAAAGAGACCATGAACAAAACTACACTGCAGCTACACTGCAGGGACTTGTTTAAATGACAGCACGAAAAGGCTACACTGCAACTACACTGCTGGGACTTGTTCGAATGCGCACACAGAAAGACTACACTGCAACTACACTGCTGGGACTTGTGAGACATCTTGTTGAATAATAGAAATATGTAGTGAATGACTGGATGAGAAGGATTTTTTCCATATTGGCATGAACAACCCTTACATTAATTTTTCTGAGTGTACACTTTCATTGTAAGTGTAGTTCAGGTATACACTTATAGTATACTTGTAGCTTTTGTTTTTTTAATTCAGTACACTTGTACCATACTCACTTTTTTCGAACTGTGCACTTATTTTGGAAGTGTAGTATAAGTGTTGTAAAAAGTGTACACTTGCTGTACACTTTTGAGACTTTGGGCATGCTGCCCACACTTACAGCTACACTTATGGTACTTTGAAAAGTTCTATCTACACACTTATGAAACTTTTACTTTTAAAATGTTTGGGAACACAGCCCACGTTTATAGGTACACTTATGGAATATTGGAAAATATTGTCAACACTTATACCATGTGACACCTTAAAATCGAACTTTGATATGGGTATGTTCAGGAATACTGCTCACAGCCTCGCACGTTTTGTGCTATATATGCCATCTTAAATTAAATATGAACTTTTTCAAATTTGAAATTATTTTGTTTTTCTGTTATTTATATTCTGATAGTAATAAATTTTATGAATCTTGTGTGCTAAAATAAAGATATATGATTCATTAACTGCAAACTGTTTGTCATAGAAACAATGAAAATTGGTTGCCATCACGTATATGGAAAGCTTCAATGATTGTGTTTCTAAACACACCTGCAGTCAAAAAATGGCCATTCCAATATAGAAATTTTGCATGATACCTGGTAGTTTGACAGCGCAGATCAGAAGTATAATAAAATCGTTTCTAAACCAGCTGTCTAAACCAGTAATTTTGACATGCAATACTCTAAATATAATAATTGAACTCTAAACACAGGTCCCCAGACTTTTTGTTTACCCCACCCCAATTTGGGGTTGGGGTAAATGTTTGTTCTGCATGGGGATATGTGGCTCCGAATGGTAACGTCGATTTCGGAATTGATCCGTGCCCCGTCGAGAAAAAGACTAGCGAAAAAAAAATACACACACACAAACAAAACTATTTACCCGGGGACTCTTTTCATATTCACTGTATTAATTAAATCTTAAAAATGATGGGGCAAAGGAATTCAAGTAATGGTCATTTATAGATATTTTAGTAAACGCCGCTGATATATCGTCGATCAACACGCTCATTCATGATGCATTAAATAGATTGTTATCAAAACTCGTATATGGACGTGCACGTAATTTCGTGACCTGTTCGACTATTTTGTCGCATAAAATCAATAAAATAACGATGAACAGTTACAAATTGTGTTTAACATTCTCGGAGAAATATATGTATTTTTGCTATCTGTTTTAAATCTATCTCCCAAAGTAAATGCATGCCGCCCACGTGTTTGTTTGGGGAATTTATATCCCACGATGCACCATTCTCGCTAAGCGTAAACATTGTCATCTGATGTCATCATTTTATTGGGAAATCCATATCTAAATCAGGTGATAACCTAGAACTGAGAATACGATACAGGAATGTGTTTTTTTTTAAGATGTCGCAGCTGATTGTATATGCCATAGTATGGCATATACAATCAGTATTTAAGGTGAACACTTATAGGCCTAACTGAATTATACTTATCACAGAGTGTTTACACGTATGCCGACGTAGACAAAACATCGACAGTGCCACAAAAACTGCCAAAAGGAGGTTCCGTTTATACCTTCTAACAGGCTCAAAATACGCTACGTGTTCACGTAAGAGTAATCTTTAAAATTGCTAAACCTTCATATTTTGCTTAATAAACATAAGTCATTGTTTGTTTTTATTCCCACTACTTGCCCTTTGATCTTCATGTGACCCACCACTGACTTAATCCAATTAGCCGCCAACAATAGCAATTAACACCTAATTAGCGACTCGGCGGCTGGCTCGGCTGATCCCAACTACCGTGTACAACTTTTAGTGTGCTGGAGAACGAAAAATGTCGATAAAAGTTGAAATATAAGACTTCCAAATTATTTGTAATTGGCATAGCTTACCACAAACCAAAATTCATCATTATTGGAATTATATTTATAACGACATTAAACGAAATTGAAAATCGCAACTACACCTTTTACTGGGCTCGGATCGGACTCGGACTACAATTTTTAGTGTGACCCACGTCACTATATGCGCATGCGCAGACCGCATTCCGGTTAATTTTCGAATTTAAATTCATCTGTTTTTATTATGTTTACCCATACCATGTATGGTAAACATAGTGTCGTTGTCCGGATTGACCACTCGTCGTGCGTCCGTCCGTCCCGTCTGTCCGTCCGTAGACACTTTACGTGTAATGCGATAACTCAAACATTTTTTACCTGATCAAAACCAAATTTTGTATATGGGGTTTTCAGCCCAAAATACAGATCGAGTTCGAATATGGGTTTGATCCGACTTTTTTTGACAGAGTTATGGCCCTTTTTCGACTTAGAATTCACGCATTCTGCCATAACTCAAACATTTTTTATCTGATCGGAACCAAATTTGGTATGTGAGTTTCTCGGCCCAAAATACAGATCGAGTTCGAATATGGGTTTGATCCGACTTTTTATTACGGAGTTATGGCCCTTTTTCGACTTAGAATTAATTAATTCTGCCATAACTCAAACATTTTTTATCTGATCGGAACCAAATTTGGTATGTGAGTTTCTCGACCCAAAATACAGATCGAGTTCGAATATGGGTTTGATCCGACTTTTTATTACGGAGTTATGGCCCTTTTTCGACTTAGAATTAATTAATTCTGCCATAACTCAAACATTTTTTATCTGATCGGAACCAAATTTGGTGTATGAGTTTCTCAGACCAACATACAGATTGATTTCGAATATGGGTTTGATCGGATTTTTTTAATGGTGTTATGGTCCTTTGACATATGATTCACACATACATGTACTTCGATAAATCAACCATTTTTCATCTGATAGGAACCAAATTTGGTATGAGTTTCTCAACTCAAAATACAGAACGAGTTTGAATATGGGTTAGATCCAATTTGTTATACCAGAGATATGGCCCTTTTTAAACTAAGAATTATCCAGATTATAACCCAAGTAACTTACAATTAATGAATACCTGCTTCTCTGTGAGCAAGATAAAAGACAATATAGTTTATTGCTTTGAGAGTTATTTATAGCCCTCATATGTTAGGTCTGTATAAGAGACACAGTGAATTATTGGATAAATTGATTTAGCTATCTTTTTAACAACAACTTAGCCAGGTGAATTTATTTAACTAGACCAATGGAGCTCTCTAAGTCCTTGGATGATGGGACTACATTGGATCAAACAGGGCAGAGATAGGTGATTTAACCCCTTTTACCCATTCCATGTCTTTTAACCTTTTCCATTAAATAAATAATTATATTATTTTGATATCTCACATGGCAATTTGCAACAACATGAATAGAACTGCTCACACTATGATAGTGGTGACAGGCTCTAGAGTTTAGATGTTATATTAACCCTTCTATATTGACTCATACATTCCAATAATTTGTGTTATTACTGGTTATTATGTACATTTGTCATATTCTACTTTAGATCATAACAGTATACTCTATAATTCAACATTAAAAGATTATGATTCTGATCTTAACAATTTACTATCGCCAAGGGATGGGTTAAACATCTGCCGATCGTGATCGGCCTCTCGTTTGACAACGTCTTTCATTTCACGAAAATGATGGCGAGAAAACCTCAGAAAAGCCAAAACAATTCAACAGTTTGGCGAAAAGAAGACAGGAACTACACTAGAGGTATAAAAACAGGTGGTAGGAGGCTGAATTCGGCAAATAGGCGAAGTTTGTTCCCAATCCTGCACTGCTGCAGGCTACGATTCGTACGAATAGTGAATACGATTACGAATAGTCGGAATACGATGGCATTGAAAAATTAAATATCAACAGTTAAATGGAAGTCACACTGGACGCATACATATTATAACCAATGGAAACGTGCGTTAAATTTAGACAAAACTTACATTTATTTACAAGTGATAATTCTCAATCGGAGAGTGATGGCTGTCGTCTAGCTGATCCAATTTAAATCATCTTGAAGTTGATGTCTTGTGACACTAAGCCTTGTCCAAAATGCTTGTGCCACGGGACAAAACTAATTTTGGCGGAGGGATAGACTGGGCAGTGGGCACATAGGTCAACATGACCGCTTTCGCAGATTGCTGCTTTCAATGATTATCGTAGAAGGATACGCACTACGTTTATGACTGAACTACTGGGCACACAGAGCACATTGGAATTTGGATCTCGGTGACAATGTGACATCAGATGCAGAAGAAGAATAAAGTGACACACCTGACCAGCTGACATTGACTGCTTTTCTTCAATTTTTGGCGAAAAAAAAAACTGTAATCGGTCATGCCAACGTTTGCAAATTTCTCTCAGTCTCAGTGCTAAACATATCCCACAGCAGCTTCACTGATGTCATGAATGATAAATAAAACTGCATGTTCAGAGAATATCAAAAAAGTTATACACTCTACAATACAACTTCTTACTTGCTGAGTTACTGTGGCTGAATTAAGGGTTCACTCTCACCAAAAAAAGTTCTGAAGGGTACATAGGATTTGAAAATGTGCTGAAGGGTACACTGGGTTTGAAATGTCGTTCTAAATGACGTTTAGTTTTCGTATCTGCCATGATTTCTGTTAAGAGTCTATAGAGAATAATTGTTTACGTTCCAATGGCAATGAACATTAAAATGAACTGAAAACAAACTGCTATTTAAATGGGCACCAGACTTTGAAAAAACACAGTTTGAGTAACGATGTTAGTGGCGATCACAAACCCTGTATACCCTTCAGCACATTTTCAAATCCTGTGTACCAGTCAGCACTTTTTTTGGTGAGAGTGACCCCTTCGGCGTTACTGTGAGGTGACAGTACTGGCAGTGACATTAGCCTACTCTTGAGTGCCTAATAAACATACATGTTACGATTATTAAAATCGAGGTAAAATTCCCACCTGTACGATTGTTATTTGGTCCTGTACGTTTATTAAATTAACCATAAGAACTAATTCACCAATCTTAAATTGTGTTATTCATAGATAAATGAACTCTGATTGTTGACAGTGATCAGCACACTGTAGATTCACAGACCTGGCTATCAATCGAAACTATTTCTGTCACATGGCTGACAGCCTTCATAATTGGCTACGGCAATCAGCATTGCCGAAGCAATTTGCTGAAGCAAACTGGGGCACGGCATACTGTTGCCGTAGCGGATTGCCGAAGCCAAACAATCTGAATTAAGAGGGCTACATGGCATCAGTAAACCAGTCAGATGGTGCGTTTTGTTGGGATGTATGGTACTAATATTTCCAGTCTACGTTTATTCCGCCCTGTACTATTATTCAGTTATGCGACATTTTCCAACCTGTACTATTATTCCACCCTGTACTTTTATTAGGCACTCAAGAGTAATTAATCAACATAATAATACTATACTCTTGAGTGCCTAATAAACATACATGTACGATTATTAAAATCGAGGTAAAATTCCCACCTGTACGATCGTTATTTGGTCCTGTACGTTTATTAAATTAACCAAAAGAAATAATTCACCAATCTTAAATTGTGTTATTCATAGATAAATGAACTCTTCAGTCTTGATTGTTGACAGTGATCAGCACACTGTAGATTCACAGACCTGGCTATCCATCGAAACTATTTCTGTCCCATGGCATCAGTAAACCAGTCAGATGGGGCGTTTTGTTAGGATGTATGGTACTAATATGTCCAGTCTGTACGTTTATTCCGCCCTGTACTATTATTCAGTTACGCGACATTTTCCAACCTGTACTATTATTCCACCCTGTACTTTTATTAGGCACTCAAGAGTAGACAACAAAGCTGCAAACACAGTTATAACTTATACAGTAATGCCCGAAGTAATTGACCACTTACTAGTAGCCACAGCAGAATTATGCCATTTATGGGTAATTTTTTAGAATTTAGTCGGAAATATGGCCTGTTGCCATTCATCGGAAACTTACGGAAAGCTCTCGGCGAGAGCTTTCCGATAAATGGCAACAAGCCATATGTTCGACTAAATCCTCAGACCTGAAAAATTAGGCCACTATTAAAAATATGTGTTTGTCCACTACCGACCCTAGATTTTGGAAGTGTGCAGGTACTAGTAGGTAGGTAAATATTTTTTATTTTTTTTAATAATAAACCTGATATTTATACCATGTTATAATTATCCCATATAATAAAACACATCGCAAGTATCATGATTCGGCATGCTTTATTTGACTACCGGTAGTTATATTGCTGAAAATTGTCATTATAACTTTATCTTGACAGGCTCTAACAAAATATGGGTGCAGGACATGATACCGGTATCTGTATAAAATCTGACTGTCCTTAAAAACTAAAGTAATAAGTTTCAATCGAAATGTATATCAAGGGTCGGGGCACACATGGCAGAATCGATGCATGTATCCCAGATTTTCAGTCAAAAGATAGGGGGAGTTACATTGTCGCTCAGATTTTATTCATTGAACATAGGGTCTTACAACTTACATCCAGAGTGCTCTCATCCGAGTCTTCTCCAGTCACCAGCGTTGGACCATGCCTGCTGCAGCCGTGAAAATGAATTGGTTGGGAGTGGACAAACAAACCTAATTTTAATTTTGGCCTTACCAGACTTTCATTTTTAGAAAATGTAGGCGCGCAGAGTCCCATACATAGAAATTGTTCAAATGTATTTTTAGCTTCGAATCATTCAGTCTCAGACAGATAAATGTAGTGCATTCGACAAGTCACACCGTGACCTCAAATAACTTAAACTGTCAATCATCGTGGCATGAGGGACTCGCCTTTTGATGTATGCCGACAATGAATGTTGGTTTCGGAGAATTCATTTGATATTTTGCTACAACATTCAAGGTGTTTCTTTATACTTGTACGCTCTCTGTATTTGGCCCAGGTGCGCAATCGTATGCTCGCTGGTTTTCAATTTTAGCCGCGCGATGGTGCGCAAGAGCGATCGCGTGTCTCAAAAATGAAAGTCTGCCTTTATACCCATAATTCTGCTGTGGTTAAGTGGCCAATTACTTTGGGCATTATGGTAGTGCTTGAACACAATTCAACTCATTCAAACTTCGCATATGGGCACCAGATTTATGAAAGATATATATTGAGTC
Organism: Siphonodentalium dalli; assembly: GCA_032622095.1. Classification (NCBI taxonomy): domain Eukaryota; kingdom Metazoa; phylum Mollusca; class Scaphopoda; order Gadilida; family Siphonodentaliidae; genus Siphonodentalium; species Siphonodentalium dalli. The sequence continues at coordinate 156,455,465 of CP136068.1, read as the reverse complement.
AATATATTGAAATGAATCATGACGTTAAAGCAGGGTTTCCGCCAGGGGAGAATTAATGAGTCCGTATTGGGGAAACACACCATGGTTCGTCCTGTCGGGCGAAAATTTTGTTATTTGACACTGAAAAGAAGCCATTTCCTGGCACCTGAGTGTCCCACAAAGCAATCCAAAGCTACGTATATTATGCAAGTCGATCATTTACGTGGGTGCATTAATTCTGTTGATGGTATCCAAATAGTTAGTCATTTAATTACATACGTAAGACTGCCGTCTGATTGAAGACTATATATATAAATGAACGAGCTACGAGTTTAATACAGTGTTAACTGTTTACAAATTTATAACTTACAGTAAGATTCCAACAGGTATAATGAATCTAAATACTAAAAAGAATCTACGCATTGACCAATAATACCTAGCAAGGAGAATTGAATAAAGTATTTCTTAAAATTTCAAGTAGCGTCAGTGAAAATGAAACTGACAGGATTATATATTCTGTCAATCGTAAAACTATTTGTACGCGGTGACGTCATACTGCAGGGTTTTTCTGCAGGAGATATTTATAGCGGCGAAATACGAATGGTAGCGAAATCTTTCACCTGGAACGCGTAGCTTGTTCAATAGTCTGTATTAGTCCAACAACTGATGACCGCAGCTATAGAGTTTTAGCCAACGTGTTATAAAATATAATTGAGTTTTTGGTGGGAAATGTGAACATGTGCGTAGTTGATTATTGTGCTTGGGGACCCAAAAATATCCCCGACTCAGTAATTGGGTGTTCTTTCACTTCTTTGATCCAATTATGTAATCGTACGATAGCACGGGGTCTTCGAGCGTGAATAGTTTCATCCATGGAATCCCGTGCACAAAAATATCCGCACTCAACGGTCCGGCATTCTTTGATGTTACCTCGACATGTATTACGCTGTATCTAATGTCGCTATTTGACACGCTCTTTCTTATTGTTTTTTCGGGAGATGGACTGTGTCGATTTCATTTTGTCAATATTAATGAAAATAAGTGTAGATATATAGCCTGTCGACACAGACAAGACTGAAAAAGTTTTTAATAACGTCATTTATTTGTGTATGAGTGGGATTTCGTGCAAAGACCGACAGGGGGAATGGTTAAAGGGAGTGGGATTATTATATAACATTTTTTTTTTAAATATATTAAATACTCCTCTTATTGAATAGCTTTCTTTGCAAATATTCTGATTATTCCCAACAAATTTTAGTCTGAAAATTCCTATCACAACATGCTACATCTTTGCAAATTTTTATCACAAAATGTCTTGCACAGAGAGGCACAGACAACAATTTAAAAGATGAAGACTCAAATGTTTTCTTGAATTAGTACTTAGAGCCTTTCCTATTCTGATAAAATATATTGTTGATGATTATCTTGTTGCAATATTGATTCAAAAATAAAATTATCTGTATGGTTAAAAGCATCTTCACTACTCCCCCACCCATATAACTACACTGCATATACACTGCCAGTATCTACACTGCAACTACACTGTAAGTACACTGCCACCCCCACACTGTAGCCACACTGAGTACACTGCAGCCACACTGCAGAAACCCTGCCATTCTCTACACTGCATCTACACTGTAGGTACACTGCCATTCTCTACATTGCATCTACACTGTAGGTACACTGTAGGTACACTCCCATAGCTCATTTAAATATTTGAAACACACTGCAAGTACACCGTAAGTACACTGCAAGCACACTGCAAGCACACTGCCATCTCCTACACCTCGGCTGCAGTGTACACTGTATAGAGCTTATCTCTCTACACTGCAAGTACACTGTAAGTACACTGTAAGTACACTGCGAAAATGTAAGGGTATCCACTCCCGATTGGATCGGTTCTACATTTCGAAATCCCTCATGTCATCCCCTCCCAACAAACGTTTCCTTACTCCGATCACGACACGATCGCCATTCATTTCCAAAATTCCCCTGATATTTCCTTAGGGCCTGGGTATTGGAAGGTTAACAGTGCTTTATTCTCGGATTTTGAGTTCAGGGAATCCTTTACGGAATTTTGGCTTGATTCTACTTCTTCCGTGCACGATGACAAAATCACGCCGGAATGGTGGGATCAACTTAAAGATTCCATAAAGAGCTTTCTACAAGATTACTCTCGTACTAAAGCTTCGTCTGAACGAATTCAGCTTCGTCGTATGGAGAGACAATATCATGCCCTTTTACGTGCTGAACGCTTCTCCCCCGGTACATACACTGATCAAATTGTTCCCCTAAAGGCAAGCATTCAAAATCGCTTGATCAATGCCACTCAAGGGGCCTACATTCGGTCCCGGTCTAAAATTCTCAATTCCAACGACGTTTCGTCGGATTACATTCGTTCGTTGGAACACACTCGCAGTTCAAGGAAATTAATTACCTCTGCTGTCTATGACGGGATCGCACATACGTCCCAAGACGGCATTATGACCGCTTTTCGGTCCTCTCTTTTCACTCGGGGCGTTACTGACCCCGAAGTCCGTCCCACATTTCTACAAGAACTACCACAGGTTCCAACTTCTGACGTCACCTTCTGTGACAGCCCATTAACTGCCCTGGAATTAACTGATGCCATTAAAGGTATGTCCAGTGGCCGGGCACCCGGATTGGATGGTTTGGGTGTGGAATTTTATTCCACATTCTCCCTGCTGGTCACCCCCATCCTTCTAGTCCTTTACAACAAATGTCTTTCCCTTACATTACCCCTTTCTCAACGGACATCACTTATTACTCTCCTACCCAAAGATTTGGACCACCCAGAGGTCCCCTCCAATTATCGCCCCATCAGTTTATTAAACGTGGATTACAAAATACTTTCTAAAACATTATGCAACCGCCTGAAGGTTGTTATTCATAACGTCATTTCTGGCGATCAAACATGCGGTGTGCCAGGCCGCACCATTTTTGGACAATTGCCACCTCATGCGTAACATTCAAGACTATTGCGCTCAAAAAAATATCCCCTGTGCGTTTTTAAGTCTCGATCAACAAAAAGCCTTTGATCGAGTTGATCACGACTATTTATTCCACGTCCTTTCAGCTTTTGGGTTCGGCCCCACTTTTATTTCGTGGGTTCGCCTCCTTTATACGGACATATTTTCCAGTGTATATATCAATCAGCACATTTCGACCCCCTTCCCCGTCACTCGCTCAGTTCGACAGGGCTGTAGCTTATCTCCCCTTTTATATATTCTTTGCCTGGAGCCCCTTTTAATCAAAATTCGCTCAGATCCGAACGTCCCCGGCCTTATGGTACCGGGAGCGCCCACGCCCTTCAAACTAACGGCATATGCCGACGACGTCACCCTTTTCGTGACGACGGACGCCTCTATTAACGCTGCCCTGTCCATTATTGATATATTTGGGCACGTCTCCGGCTCCAAGTTAAATTTGAACAAATCCGTCGGTCTCTTTTTGGGCCGACGTACCGACAGCCCCAGTGGCCTAAAGTGGGTCAAATCACACAAAATCCTCGGTATACAATTTGGATCTCAGGTCACCACTGATGACCATTTTCACAATTTGTTTCAAAATTTTTCGAAATCTCTTCAATTTGGCAGGTTTGCACACCTCCCCTCATTCACCAGAGCTTCTTATCTTAATGTTTACGCCTTAAGCAAGCTCTGGTATTATTCCTCAATCATCCCCATGACCCCTCATTATATTACACTCGTCCAACGAGCGTCCTTCCAGTTTTTCTGGGCCACCAAATCGGAACCCCTCCCCCGCAGTCTCATGTACGCCCCCAAAAATTTAGGGGGCGCTGATATTGTCCATCTACCGACTAAGTTTCATTCTTATTATCTCCGTCATGCTTACCAGCCCAGATGTGCGATGGTCTGTGTTTGCCATTTACTGGATCGGTCTTTCAATTCGCCAGTACCAACCCCTTTTCGCTTCCAACAACACGGCACATTGTGACCCCCAACATATTCCCTTATTCTACCGCCGTTGTTTGGCGTCCATTAAACACTTTGAAAAACACTCCCCCACCCTCCCGCTGGCGCAACTTACTTCCAAAGAGTTTTACACTCGACTTTTACCTGCCGTCATTTCCGCCCCTAAACTCCGTTGGTTTTACCCCAAAATGCCCCTTCATATTGTTTGGGCCAATTTACACAATTCGGCCATTGATCCCCTGATTCGTGGGATTCTTTATCGATTAATACATGGCGTCCTCCCGACCCGGGACAGATTGGCCAAATTTTACGGACCCCGGGTCCACAAAAATTGTCCCCTTTGTAATTCCCTTCCTGAAACGGTACTGCATCTGTTTGTCGATTGCTCCGTCGTCCAGCCTTTATGGAATCTAGTCCGTGCTTGGATTACCCCACTTGCATTACGCGAAAATTTTCGCACTCATCTTGGCTTCATTCGCTTCCTTCTGGTCCGCGCTGACAATCCCAATAATCGAGCTTTAGCTCGCATTCTCATTTCAGAAGCCGTGGCTACCATTTGGTTTTTCCGTAACCGCATTCACCATGCGCCAAAATGTATGAACCCCCACCCCACGGCTTCACAACCGGATCACGTCCCTATTTTAGCATTTCTTTCTCGAATCCGCACTCACGTGCTCCTCGATCATCACCGACTGCCCCTACATGTTTTTGAATCTCTGTGGTTACAGACCACAGACATTTGCCAACTGAACGATAGCGATGATTCTATTCATTTCACCTTTTAAGTTCCATATGCTTGTTTCATTGCCGTCATTTACTTTCAAACGCTTTGCGCCCCTTCAGTAATTTATTTATCCATACACTTTTAACTGATTTTATCGCTTGGTGCCTTCTGCGGCTGGTCCGCATATACCTCGCTTTTACCCTTTTCCTTTATTTTCGTCTTTGGTTATATGTTTCTCGTTCTGTTTTTCGAACTTTCCCGTAGAGTTACCCCTCCTGAGTCGCAGGGCACGAAATGTCTCTGGGGCGCAGGGCGGGTAACTCTACATTGTGTTTTGTCCTCATCTTCGTGGGAGTTGGGTGGGTCGGGACTCCCCCCAACTCGTCTTTTGGTTTTAAACCCCCGCTCCAAACCTGTGATACCGCAGACTCGTCTGTTTTTTAATCGGAGCGGGGGCATGTACGGTGCTGGCAGGTAGCCAGCCTTCTATTTGTTTACTTTTGTACCGTATTAACCTGTTTCTGACTTTATGTCAGCGTTTTCTTTTGTATTATGTATAATTTTTTCTGAATAAACGTATCAAATATAAAAAAAAAACAAAAAAAAAACAAAGAATTATCTGATCCTGTGTATTCGGACGTTGAGATTCAGGCCGGAATAAGGGCATGCACCACGGACATTGGGGTCCGAGGGCCTAACCCTGGTAGGGTTACGTCGGAGCTCCTTGCGGACAAAGTTTTGTCGGAGATGCCTGAGGCAACAATCGGAGCCATTTATCGCGGCCAGCAGGCCAGAGATTGGAGCGTTGTGTTTACGTCGAAAGACCAGGCAGATAAATATGACAGTCTACAAGAAATGAGCATTTTCAGGGGACGACTTGTTTATCGGGGACGACTTGTTTATCGGTCACACCGGGCTAACCCGGAGGCCGAGGACAGTACGTGTGAATTGGCTACCCTTTTCTGTACCGCACACGGCAGTCATTAAGGAATTGGCGACTTACGGCGACGTCCGATCGATTGAGTATTCCACGTTCGTCAGGGGCGGACAAACCATAGCAAACGGTAAGCGTACTCTCCGGATGATGCTCAGTGTGGAAGACCTGAGGGATTTTCCCGACTTTACATTCATCGAGGTGCTCGTCACGCTATGGGGCGCCCCCCAATGTGTTTAAGGTGTGGGGTCAGGGGGCACGTTCGGGCCACCTGTCCCCAGAGTGGGAGACCACCCCGTTCGTATGCAGATGCGGCGAAGCGAGACGCGGCCTCGTTTTCGGAACAGCTACGGGCTGATGGTAACGTTCCGCCTGGACCGGGGGCTAAACCCCCCTCCCAGGCCCGAGGAGACGTATCGACGCATTCTGGGGTAATTCCCCCCGTTTCTCATACACCTGTGGTCCCCTCGGGGGGGCATAGCAGAGCAGATGGACTCTGGCGCCACCCCGGGGGACAGTGTGTCACCAGTGGTCCCCACGGGGAGTATAGCAGAGCCGTCGGACTCTGGCACTACCCCGGGGGACGGTGTGCATGTTATTCCGGAAACCCCTGACATCTCTGAGGAAATGGATTCGGCAATTCAAAAGGTTTCCAGGAAACGTAAAAACGTCGAGGACGAGGAGGAACCCGGACGACGTAAAGTGATTCCCTTCCAATCCTTAGATCTCTCGGACACTGAGGCGGACGCGGACGAGTCCAGTGCATTGGAATCAGAATCGGGTACACTCACGGATGCCGAAGATGACCCGGGCTGACTTTCCTATTAACAATTATAATGCCTCACAAATTTCAACAGACCTGGACCCGCCCCCGATTTTTCCTGACTCTACAACTCCGGCTAGCGAACTTGGAACCGTCCCTGAACTTTCTATCTGCCTACTTCTTCCAACCTCAGCCTGACCTATATTGTCAGGCCGTCGGAAATGGACTTGTCTCTTTAATTTTATTGTTTTTAATATGGTTTCAATACCGCCCGCACTGGTCGCGGCTTTTATTTAGGTCAACTTATTTATCCTTTCTTTGTTGTGTTTTGTATAGAATTATGTGTGTTCGTTCAGTCAATCCCTTCTCACGCCCAACATGGACGGTCTATTCATAGCTTCCTTGAATGCTCGAGGACTGAGAAATGCTCAGACGATGCAGGCTTTGAAATACCTTTTCACGGTTGATAGCGTTGACCTACTTTTCCTCCAGGAAACGTATGTCGACAGTTATCAACTAGGTGACCAGCTGGCTGTAGATTTACTGGTTCCAATAGATCCTGTGGGACAGCAGTTTTGGTCAAACATTCGTTGAATTTCACTGTTCACCGTACTTTTTCAGAGCTAGATGGGTGTCGATGCTGACATCTCCGGAATTCCCATCCGGCTTATTTCCTTTTACGGACTACAAAGAAACGACCCACAGAAGGATCTAATCTTTCAAACTTTAACACCCCACTTTAACACTAGTCGAGCTATTATTTTAGGTGAAAAAGAAAGAAATAAAAAACAAAAAACAAAGAATTATCTCCCGACTACGGCAATCTTGGTACCATATGACGATACCCCCGGCGTATAAAGAGTCAGCTTGTGCCTGAGGAGAAGAAGTCTGCCAACACCGATTTTTTCGTGACAAAATTTCCACTTTATCGACTTTTCTCTCACAATTTTTCGACTTTTTTTTTGCAATTCTTCCATTCTTTTTCGAATCTTTTCAATTCTTCGATATTCAATTACAATCTTTTCACACTAAACCGCTATTCGGCTCAACATGGATCCACAAACACAAATGGATGGTCTCATCGACGAAATCAAATCGCTTCAAGCCGATATGAAAGAATTGAGGAAAGGGAATTACACCCTAACACAAGAGTTACTCGCTATAGCTAAATCTAAGACAAAAACAAACAAACCCAAAACCACTAAAATCACCAAAGCAGCAAACCACCCAACATCTTCAAAACCTCTGAAACCGACAGCTACAGCCAAAACCTCTGCACCCAGCACCACCCAACAAACAACAACAAACTCACCAAACCACCTACCTCCTCGGAAAAAACATCAACCGCCGACAAGATCAAACCAGCAATCTTAGTTAAAGCAGACATACATAGAAATGACAATCCTGACATCTCGGATATTGCATGGTTCTCTCGCACAGAGGATCCAGTCACCCCCCTCAACACCCCCCCAAAGATACAAACATGCCATCTGATGATGAGGGGTTTGAGATAGTCACAAACAAAAAGAAACGCAATAGGGAAACGCCGAGCCCCTCTAGCTCTTCGTCATCAACACCAAGGGAGTGCAAACGTAGACTAAACCGTTCCATACCTCATCCAACCCCAACCCAAAAACAAACAGCCAAACCCACCACTACAAACAACGCGCAAAACAACAACAACAAACGACCAGCCACCCTTTTTGTAGATAACCCAACTCAAAATATGCTCAACAACCCATGGGAACTCCACGGTATTCTAGGGTCAAAGTACCCTATTAAAACGCAGAAAACCAAACGATCTAATCTACTAGTATACCCTTCTAACGAAGAAACTCGCCTCTTTCTCATAACAAAGGCCCATTTGGAAATCAAAGCGCTAAAACTATCAAACACAAGATTCAGACCAACTAAGGGTCAATCTACCCCACTCAATGAGAACCTTTTCGTGGTTATATGCGGGGTCCACCCTAATATAACTGAGGGCCAAATAATTAATACCATCGGCTCAGAATTCGAAGCCAAACGACTTATATCATCAAAACACGGAGACCAACCTACTTTCAAAATAAAAGTTAAGTGACCCACAAAACAAGCTAAAGATAAAATTTTGAAGGGGATATACCTGGGCAGTAATAAATCCAAATCTTTAGTTCGAGACTCCAAGCACAGGCCCACGTAACCCAATGTTTCAAATGCCAGTCGTTCCATCATACAGCTAAATTTTGCGACAATGAATTCGAAACTTGCAAACGATGCGCAGGCCCTCACGACCATAAAGAAAGTCCAATTGTAGAAGCTAAATGCGCAAATTGTAAGGGGAACCATCCAACCACTTACAAGGGGTGCCCCAATTACATAGCGGCAGTTAAAAACGCGGAACACAAAAAATTATCATATGCAACTATAACTCAAAAACCGGCCGAACCGTCAGACGCACTTAGATTGGCCAACACACTATATGCATGCCTTTTTGAATCGCACAAACTAAGGTACCAGAACGCCGACCAAGCAGACATCAAAATAATGCAAACAATTCAAAACAATGTGAACAAATATTACAAAACAGGTATAATGAAATTTCACGACAGGAACATAGCACAGCAAAGTAAGTAGAACTAAACACCCAATACCAGTAAACTATCACAACACCACACTTTCCTATCACATCAAAAGGGCTGATAAGGTTTGAGTGACTTATATTGAATTCATATACCAACAACTAGATATTCAGGTAAGGCAAAGGTTGGTTAAAGGTGAACTCAAAAGTTGGATCAGCATTATGCGTATTTCAAATTACTTATGTGACACGCATGGGGAGGGGTCAACATCTACATCCCTCAGGCCAGACAACCAATACAAGTCAACTGAATGAGTGTTCTTTCTCAACAGTTTACCGACAAACGGTATACTTCGTTCCGGCATAACATCTTTTCGATCAAACACGGAGTACAAATATATCTGACAAAATACATCTAAACAGTGAATTAATCGGGTAACAATCATTGATACCTTTTGATATCGTATCCTCGTTATCAAATTCACCTTTCAGAATATTTGTACGGCCTTAATGATTAAAAGAACATTAAACTGACTTGTGTTGTGTTTACTACGGCGAAAATAGGTGTCCACGGAAGCAACGTAATTAATTCGTTGCGCGATTCACCTTGCGAAATAAGCTATCAAACCATGCCCGAATAACCTTGTCAGGGGCAATTCCAAACATCTGTGATTATTTCACCCATCTATGCGTGTCAGCAGTACACATTCCTCCTATTTTCGATCCAGACAACTTCTCAAATACGTACACGGAAGTACACCAAAATAGAAACAACTAGGTCACAAAAGTAAATATTAAACCATTAAACCATTCAGATTAGTACAAGCTCCTTATTGTTTCATGCTCTTAATGTATAATTCCTCCTACTCTGATTAGCCCTACATGGTGAGGGGAAAGAACAGTCTGAATATTTCAACTGCATGTATTATATATCTAACGTGTCATCCCATACTGAAATCCGTACATTAACCAATGGATAACTCAGAATGAACCAAATCTAATCTATCGAAACATGTATCAACCTCTGCATCTGTACATAGTAATTATAAGTAAATAGATTCTAATAAAATATTTAGTTGTCCTGGATTGACTCATGTGGGTTGTGATATGATGCATCTACATCAGGTCGCAGCATGAGAAGGAACTTGGTATTACATGACCAATTATATCATTGCAACATGAAAATATACTGTGAACTGTGACATGCCCCGTCGTCAATCAGGACACGTCCACACCTCATGAGGTCACGGCGTTTGACCCTCAGGACCCTTATGTAAACAGTTATGCCGCGGATTCCACCCATTCGGCTGTTGACGTTCGTGCGGCGATATTAGCCTGCACAGCCAGCATCGGGGTCCGGGGCCCTAACCCTGGCAGGCTGACGCCCGAGCTGATAGCGGACAAAGTGTTGTCCGAAATGACCGACGCTCGCATTGGTGCGATCTACCGCGGACAAAATGTCCGGGATTGGAACGTCGTCTTTAATTCCCCGGATGGGGTGGCAAAGTATAATCTCCTTCAGGAACGTAGTGTGTTCGGGGACGACCTTTACATCGGGCAGACAGGTTTGACCCTCCGACCTAGGACGGTCAGGGTCAACTGGCTGCCGTTTTACGTTCAGCATACCTCTGTGATAAAAGCACTCGCGGTATTCGGAACAGTGAAACTGATCGAGTACGATGTTTTCACTAAGGGTGACCAAAAGATCGCGAACGGAAAACGAGTTCTAAAAATGTTTCTTTCTGTCGAGGACATCCGGGAGTTTCCAGACTTTCTGAATATTGAAGGGCACAGGGCTCTCATCACCCTCGTGGGACGCCCCCCCTTATGCTTGAAATGCGGGGATCGCGGGCACATTCGGGCCTCCTGCCCACAGAATGGCCAACAGCCGAAAACTTATGCCGCGGCCCGTGACGCAGTAGCTCAATCCGAGCCCAAGGACGGCCCACCCCTCGACCCGGACGGGTCGTATAATGTACCGCCCGGACTTTCGGATACCGTTCTGCCTCCGGAGGTGATACAAGATATGCCAGTAATCGGAGAGAAAGGAGGTGTTTCTCAAGAGGAGTGCACGGGTTCGGAAATAGAACCAGTGTCCGCCACTAAAGACGCGATTTCTCCTCCTTTGGTGATCCCCCCCCACTGGGAGTATGGCAGAGCTGATAGACTCTGGCACTCCCTTGGGGGCGGAGTGTTCTGTGATTCCTGAAACACCGGATTCTCCTTTAGGGATGGAAACAACTTCCTCTATAGTTACTAGGAAACGTGCCCACGATGGGGAAGGAGACGACGATTCGGGCCGAAGGAAGGTCCTACCCAACCCGGGGTGACAACTTCTCGTCTGATGCCACCGGATCAGATGACGACTACTCCTCAGAATCGGAGGCCTCCGACACCGGAACGATTCATGTGGATGTTTCAGATGACGACCCGGGTTAACTTTGTGCTATGACTTATTTAATGTTTTACACCAATTTATTCACGACCTGGACATGCCCTCGATTATGTATTATTCTCCCGCTCCGGACAGCGACCATGGACACGTTTATTGATTTCGAGACAGCCCACTTCTTTCAACTTAAGCCTGGCATGGTGTGTCAGGCTGTCAGAATTTTCAGTCATGCAACTTTAAATTTATTTTCATCAATATGCTTTCGCCACCGCCCGCGCTGGTCGCGGCGTGCTTCTAGGTCATTCCATTTATCCTTTCTTTGTTGTGTTGTGTATAGAATTATGTGCGTTCGTTCAGTTAATCCCCTCCCACGCCCATCATGGACGGATTATTCATAGCTTCCTTGAATGCTCGAGGATTGAGGAACACTCACACGATGCAGGCATTGAAATACCTTTTCTCGGTTGATAGCGTTGACATACTTTTCGTTCAAGAAACGTATGTCGATGACTATCAACTGGGTGACCGACTGGCTGTATACCTGGAATGTAAGGGTTATTGGGCCACTGGCACCACTCACTCCTGTGGGACAGCGGTCTTGGTCAAACATTCGTTGAATTTCACTGTTGATCACACTTTCTCAGAGCTGGATGGGCGTTTCGTGGGTGTCGATGGCGACATCTCCAGAATTCCCCTCCGGCTAATTTCCTTTTACGGGCCACAACACAATGACCCGAATAAGCACCTAGTTTATCAAACTTTACTGCCCCATTTCAACACTAGTAGGGCCATTATTTTAGGTGGCGACTTTAATTTCATTCTAAATCCGTCCCTTGACAAGATGGGTGGGGATTACCGCCCCTCCCCTTTTGCCAAGGAGTGGATTCAGACTATGGCTACTTATGGGCTGGTAGACGTCTACCGCTCTTTACATCCTCGACAGGTTCAAACAACCTGCCATTCTGGTGATATCCACTCAAGATTGGACAGATTCTACATTTAGAAATCCTTATGTCACCCCCTCCCCAATTTTCACAACAAACTTTTCCTTACTCCGATCACGACACGATCGCCATTCATTTCAAAAATTCCGCTAATATTACCTTAGGGCCGGGGTATTGGAAGGTTAACAGTGCTTTATTCTCGGATTTTGAGTTCAGGGAATCCTTTACGGAGTTTTGGCTTGATTCCACTTCTTCCGTGCACGATGACGAAATCACGCCGGAATGGTGGGATCAACTTAAAGATTCCATAAAGAGCTTTCTACAAGATTACTCTCGTACTAAAGCTTCGTCTGAACGAATTCAGCTTCGTCGTATGGAGAGACAATATCATGCCCTTTTACGTGCTGAACGCTTCTCCCCCGGTACATACACTGATCAAATTGTTCCCTTAAAGGAAAGCATTCAAAACCGCCCTGATCAATGCCACTCAAGGGGCCTATATTAGGTCCCGGTCTAAAATTCTCAACGCCAAAGACGTTTCGTCAGAATACATTCGTTCGTTGGAACACACCCGCAGTTCACGGAAATTAATTACCTCCGCTGTCTATGACGGGATCACCCATACATCCCAAGACGGCGTAATGACAGCATTTCGAGCATTTTGGTCCTCTCTTTTCACTCGGGGCGTAACTGACACCGAGGTCCGTCCCACATTTCTGCGCGATCTACCACAAGTTCCCACTTCCGACGTCACCTTATGCGACAGCCCTTTAACTGCCCTGGACTTAACTGATGCCCTTAAAGGTATGTCCAGTGGCCGGGCACCCGGATTAGATGGTTTGGGTGTGGAATTTTATTCCACATTCTCCCATCTGGTCACCCCCATTCTTTTAGTCCTGTACAACAAATGTCTTTCCCATAAATTACCCCTTTCTCAAAGGACCTCCCTTATCACTCTCCTACCCAAAGATTTAGACCACCCTGAAGTCCCCTCCAATTATCGCCCCATCAGTTTATTAAACGTGGATTACAAAATTCTTTCCAAAACGTTATGCAACCGCCTGAAGGTTGTTATTCATAACGTCATTTCTGGCGATCAAACATGCGGTGTGCCAGGCCGCACCATTTTGGACAATTGCCACCTCATGCGTAATATTTCAAGATTATTGCGCTCAAAAACATATCCCCTGTGCATTTTTAAGTCTCGATCAACAAAAAGCCTTTGATCGAGTCGATCATGAATATTTATTCCACGTCCTTTCAGCTTTTGGGTTCGGTCCCACTTTTATTTCGTGGGTTCGCCTCCTTTATACGGACATATTTTCCAGTGTATATATCAATCAGCACATTTCCACCCCCTTCCCCGTCACTCGCTCAGTTCGACAGGGTTGTAGCTTATCTCCCCTCTTATATATTCTTTGCTTGGAGCCCCTTTTAATCAAAATTCGCTCCGCTCCGACCGTCCCCGGCCTTACGGTACCGGGAGCGCTCACGCCTTCAAATTAACGGCATATGCCGACGACGTCACCCTTTTCGGTGACGACGGACGCCTCTATTAACGCGGCCCTCTCCATTATTGAAACTTTTGGGCACGTCTCCGGCTCAAAGATAAATTTGAACAAATCCGTCGGTCTCTTTTGGGGCTCATGGAGCCGACGTACCGGACAGCCCCGATGGCCTCAAGTGGGTTCAAATCCCACAAAATCCTCGGTATTCAATTTGGATCTCAGGGTAACCACTGATGACCATTTTCACAATCTGTTTCAAAAATATTCGAAATCTCTTCAATTTGGCAGGTTTGCCCACCTCCCCCCATTCACCAGGGCTTCTTATCTCAATGTTTACGCATTAAGCAAGCTCTGGTATTACACCTCAATAATCCCCATGACCCCTCATTATATTACGCTCGTCCAACGAGCGTCCTTCAAGTTTTTCTGGGCCACCAAATCGGAACCCCTCCCTCGCAGTCTCATGTACGCCCCCAAAAAATTAGGGGGGCGCTGATATTGTCCATCTACCGACTAAGTTTCATTCTCATTATCTCCGTCACATTCAGAGGTTGCTTACCAGCCCAGATGTACGTTGGTCTGTGTTTGCCATTTACTGGATCGGTCTTTCAATTCGCCAGTACCAGCCCCTTTTCGCTTCTCGCAACACGGCACATTGCGACCCCCAACATATTCCCTTATTCTATCGCCGTTGTTTGGCGTCCATCAAAACCTTCGAAAAACACTCCCCCATCCCCAGCTGGCACAACTTACTTCCAAAGAGTTTTACACTCGACTTTTACCGACGTCGTTTTCCGCCCCTAAACTCCGTTGGTTTTACCCCAAAATGCCCCTTCATATTGTTTGGGCCAATTTACACAACTCGGCCATTGATCCCCAGATTCATGGGATTCTTTATCGTTTAATACATGGAGTCCTCCCGACCCGGGACCGATTGGCCACATTTTACGGCCCCCGGGGTCCACAAAATTTGTCCCCTTTGCAATTCCCTCCCCGAAACGGTACTGCATCTGTTTGTCGATTGCTCCGGTCGTCCAGCCTTTATGGAATCTAGTCCGTGATTGGATTACCCGCCTTGCACTACGCGAAAATTTCCGCACCCATCTTGGTTTCATTCGATTCCTTCTGGTCCGCGCTGACAATTCTCATAATCGAGCTTTAGCTCTCATTCTCATTTCGGAAGCCGTGGCGGACCATTTGGTATTTTCGAAACGGCATTCACCATGCTCCAAAAAATAAGAACCCCCGCCCCACGGCTTCACAACCCGATCACGTCCCTATTTTATCATTCCTTTCTCGAATTCGCACTCACATGCTCCTAGATCACCAGCCGACTGCCCCTACATGAATTTGAAAATCTGTGGTTACAGACCACAGACATTTGCCAACTGAACGATAGCGATGATTCTATTCATTTCACCTTTTAAGTTCCATTCGCTTGTTTCATCGACGTCATTTAATTTCAAACGCTTTGCGCCCCTTCAGTAATTTCTTTATACATACACTTTTAACTGTTTTTATCGCTTGGTACCTTCTGCGGCTGGTCCGCATATACCTCGCTTTTACCCTTTTCCTTTATTTTCGTCTTTGGTTAAATGTATCTCGTTCTGTTTTTCGAACTTTCCGAGGAGTTGCCCCTCCTGAGTCGCAGGGCACGCAATGTCTCTGGGGCACAGGGCGGGTAACTCTACATTGTGTTTTGTCCTCATCTTCGTGGGAGTTGGGTGGGTCGGAATTCCCCCCCAACTCGTATTTTGGTTTTAAACCCCCGCTCCACACCTGTGATACAGCAGACTTGTCTGTTTTTTAATCGGAGCGGGGGCATGTACGGTGCTGGCAGTTAGCCAGCCTTATATTTGTTTACTTTTGTACCGTATTAACCTGTTTCTGACTTTATGTCAGCGTTTTCTTTTGTATTATGTATAATTTTGTATCTGAATAAATTTAATATAAAAAAATAATAAAAAAAAAACTAATGGCGTTTCTTTGTTGTGTTTTGTTTTTCCGGGAGGGCTCTCCCGTAGGCTTACTGCCTGGAATAATTCTCAGTTCGTTCAGTTTTCTACACCGGGAGGTATATCTGTGTTACAAGGTTTGTTTTGTTGTGTATAACTAACAATGTCTGCAGTTCAAAATGTTACCAAAGATGGCCTCGTGGCCGGCGTCCGGCTTTCCCCCGCCGGACCCCAGGATCGTAAACCTAAATTCTTCCGCGCCTAAGTTGGTGACGGCCTTGGACCCGCAGGATCCATTTCGGTTCTGCTACGGACCTGACTCTTTGTACTCAGATGCGGACATTCAGGCAGGGATAAGGGCGTGCACCACGCACATTGGGGTCCGTGGGCCCAACCCTGGACGGATCACGGCGGAGCTCCTGGCAGACAAAGTGTTGTCGGAAATGCCCGAAGCGACTATTGGAGCCATCTATCGCGGCCAACAGGCCAGGGATTGGAGCGTGGTATTCACATCCAAAGAACAGGCTGACAATTACGACAATCTCCAAGAGATGAGCCTCTTCGGAGATGAGTTGTATATCGGGCACACCGGGCTCACCCGGCGACCGAGGACTGTTCGTGTCAACTGGTTACCCTTTGCGGTCCCGCACACGGCTGTTATTCAAGAACCGTCTACTTACGGCGACGTCAAATCTATAGAGTATTCTACGTTCGTCCGGGGAGGGCAAACCATTGCAAATGGTAAACGCTCTCTCCGGATGATGCTCAGCGTAGAGGACCTGAGATACTTTCCGGATTTCGCTTTCATCAATGGGTGCAAGGTGCGCATCACGCTTGTGGGGCGCCCCCCCAATATGTTTACGGTGTGGGGTCAGGGGGCACGTTCGGGCCACCTGTCTGTCCCCAGAGTGGGCGACCGCCCCGGTCTTACGCTGCTGCGGCGAAGCGGGATGCGGCGTCTTTCTCGGAGCAGATACGGGCAGATGGAAACGTTCCACCTGGACCGGGCGCTAAACCCCCCTCCCAGGCCAGTGGTGCAGTGACGCCGCCTTCTGGGGATATTTCCCCCGTTTCTGTTACACCAGTGGTCCCCGCGGGGGGCATGGCAGAGCAGTTGGACTCTGGCGCCACCCCGGGGGACAGTGTGCCACCAGTGGTCCCCATGGGTAGTATGGCAGAGCCGTCGGACTCTGGCGCTACCCCTGGGGATGTGCATGTTATTCCGGAGACCCCTGCGGAAATGGATTTCGTCACCCCTTCCCGGAAACGTAAAAACATTGAAGACGCGGAAGAACCCAGACGTAAAGTGGTTCCTTTCGAGTCCCTCGACCTCTCGGACACGGAGGCGGACGCCTCCAGTGAGTCAGATTCCGAATCCGGTACTCTCACAGACGCCGAGGATGAACCGGGAGACGCCGAAGATGAACCGGGCTGACTTTATTACTCACATTTATAATGCTTTACAAACTTCATCAGACCTGGACCCGCCCCCGATTTTTCCCGACTCTACTACTCCGGCTAGCGACCTTGGATCCGACCCTGAACATTCTACTTGCCTATTTCTTCCAACCTCAGCCTGACCTACATTGTCAGGCCGTCGGAAATGGACTTGTGTCTTTAATTTCATTATTTTTCATAATGGTTTCAATACCGCCCGCGCTGGTCGCGGCTTTTATTTAGGTCATACCAGATTAGATCGTTTCTATATTTCAAAATCACTTATGTCACCCCCCCCCCCTAAATTTTCACAACAAACATTTCCTTATTCCGATCACGACACGATCGCCATTCACTTCAAAAGTTCCCCTAATATTACCTTGGGACCTGGGTATTGGAAGGTTAACAGTGCATTATTCTCGGATTTTGAGTTCAGGGAATCCTTTACGGAATTTTGGCTTGATTCTACCTCTTCCGTGCACGAGGATGAAATCACGCCGGAATGGTGGGATCAACTTAAAGATTCCATAAAGAGCTTTCTACAAGACTACTCTCGTACTAAAGCTTCGTCTGAACGAATTCAGCTTCGTCGTATGGAGAGACAATATCATGCCCTTTTACGTGCTGAACGCTTCTCCCCCGGTACATACACTGATCAAATTGTTCCCCTAAAGGCAAGCATTCAAAATCGCTTGATCAATGCCACTCAAGGGGCCTACAATGAAAATTGGTCCGTTATCGGGTATTTTGAAAGCGTCAATGATTGTGTTTCCAACCAGACCTGCATGGTAAGCTATACAGAACGGATGTTTGCTCCTATAAACGTTTGAAACGCCCGTATATATCATATTCCACCATGCAGTAAACAACACATTGGAACTTTTTAAAGTTTTGACAGGGAACCTTCAAGTTATAAAGTCAAAAAATAACGCAGGGGGTATATACGTCACGGTCTCAGTTCCTGGCTTAATAATGTATACTTCATTAATTGTAGGTGAAGGTCCCAACTCGAACTTTCACGATTTATGACTTAGTGAGCGACGTCACGGACGTTAGCCAGAGTTGAGATTCATGGCATGATCTAGGTCAATTTATGACTTTGTGAGCGAATTTGCTTTGCGTCGCTTATAATTATATGCAGATTTTCCCTGCATGCATGCATGGGTGATTAATTCAATGTTTATATATTGCGATATCAACTCACAAAGTCACTGAAAAACATGCAATTTCGAGTGGGACCTTCACCGATAGTGAAGTATATTATTAAGGAACAGCTATATAACCACTGATATAACTAAGAAATATATTCCCTGTGTTACTTTTTCGACTTGATCCCTGTCAAAACTTCAAAAAGTTCCCAGGTTTTGTACTGTTGGAAAATGATCTCTATGGCCGTTAGCCAGAGTAGAGATTCATGGCATGATCTAGGTCGATTTCTGAAATGATCCGGGGCCCGTCGAGAAAAAGACAAGCAAAAAACAAAAACAAACAAACACTGAACAAAACCAAACAAAGCCAATGGGGGGATTCTTGTATGAGAAACTCTTTTATTTCTTTTCATGTTCACTGTCATTGAATCATACAATGAGGGGGGGCAAAGGAATTTAAGGAATGGTCATTTTAGTAAAGGACATTTTGTCGGACACTATATGAAAAGGACCGCGATACGAAAGAGTGAATGCATTATCGTCGTAGTTGAACGCTCTCCGTTGCACGACATGTAGCATGATGGTTAATTATAATCCCAACACGCAGAAATAATTTTAGATAGCCAGGTAGGGCTAGGCTATGTTTATTCTATATTCTCTGAGCATGTTGTGTGAAAAAATTCCCAATAAAACTATTTTTAGCAGGTGTTTTCTGACCGCAAAACTTCAACATGCATGCATTCACTGCATGAGTTAACGCAATTAAATTGTGACCACATGTTCCCGTCTATTTTTTGTCACATAAAATCAATACAATCACTATGAGTATAGTTACAAATTGTTTTTAACATTCTCGGAGAGTTATATATGTACCTGATATTTGTTTAAAATTTCACGCAAAAACTATCAAAAATAATAAAGTTTAACTTTAGGCCTAGGCCTATATATGTGTGTTGTCGACCCACTGTAAAGCTCTTATGTAGTAGATGCATGTGGCTTTCCTCGCACGTGTTAATGTTTTGGGAATTTATATCCCATGATGCATCATTCTCGCTATCGTAAAAATGGTCCATCAAACATGAATTCCAGCGTGACGGAATCACCAAACGCAGAGCTTTTTTCAACTTTTACCCGACCGTATGTGGTTCATATATACCAATGATATTTCGCCTATTATTTTTTAGAATGATGGAGCAAAGTGATATAATTACGAAATATATAATGGAAGTTGATACTCATTTAAGGAATGCATCGGTATAAACAAAAGTTCGGCCGTGACGGAATCACACGAAAAGTTCCCTTACCCTTCATTATCAAGATAACTCTGAATTGTTACACATAACATACTTGCATTAGCTCTGTACAAAACGGGTTAAGATTTCCCCTGACAAACAACATATTTATATTGTATAAATGTATAATGAAGTGTAGATATTTACCAGATGGTGAGCGTGACGGAATCACCGTGCGATTTTTTAGGTATAGTTTTTTGTTTGTGTAACAAGTGCAGACATTTTCATAAAATCATAAAACTTGGCACATGCATGTGTAGGCCTATATTAGGTTCCACGTATTTTCAGATATGGTGACAATCTCGAAAATACTTGCCATGGCAAGGGTTGCTATACGACGATTTTTACCTTCGAAACGGGTTGGTGGTAGCTAGGGTTAAACCGTAATTTTACCAAAATAGATGTGCAAAAGGGGGATAGGCCTATACTATGGTAATTGAGGCTGATTGTGATATGGGAAATGTGACAAAAATAACATTTAAACACATGCCTCATTATTAACCTAGAATGACCCTTGAGCTGCTTGAAAATTATATTTGGGTTCATTTGACCTTATTTGGGAAAATATGAAAATATGCGTTGACTGCGCATGCCCGCATCATTGATCCCCCAGTCACACAATATCTGGTGTTAAAGAGATTGTATAGTGTGGGCAATGACCATTCCAAAATATATTCATTGGATAGTAATAATGAAATACAGAAGAAGCAACAACATTCTCCAATGACATTCTTTTGGTGCAAATAGGCCTACCCATGCTCGGTCTCCATATGGCTGCTTTTCCGTGGAATTCATGCAAATGGAACGTTGTTGGGACCCACCCACTCTCGCATCTAAAAAAAAATCCGTTTTCGGCAGTTTTTTTCCGACCATTTTTGGACACCCACCTCCTTTTAACACTGAAGCAGAGGTTTGTTGGTCCCATCGACCACCCACCCACCCCGGCGCATAGGCCTAGCTAGGTGCGGAAGAAATCCCTCCTGCAATAATGACTTTTAATAGGTCTATTATGTCATCAGTAATACTTCTGTAGAATTATGTCAAGTTCAGTTCTATAATTATGCATCATTATATTTTTTATGAAAATTGTTGTTTATATACAGCTAGTTTATATGAAAATTCCCTTCAGTGCTGTTGAGTTATTGAATAAAACTAATCAGCTATTCAAACCCTCCCGTCTGCGTAAAACAAAACAGAATAAGTCTTCTGTCAGTAGGCCTGCATATATTTTATTACAGGTGTGTAGGCCTATATTTGATTAGCTTGGTTTGATATAATTAAGATATTTTAAAAGACAGTCTTTGTTTAAAAAATTGTCGTTACGAAATTTATGTTTGAATTTACCTTGGACTGATAGCTGGGACCAACACCAATCTGCAACAAAATACAATACGATAACTGCCTGCAGTCGGTCAATAGCAGTTAGCATTACATTATTTCTTTTATTCTAAATTATTCTTATTAATTAAGGTGTTTTAATAAGCCAATTAAACAGCAAAAACAGTCAAAAGACATGCAGGAAAAAACATTTTGAGTTGCGAAAAAAATTTGTTTGTTGGTCCTAACGACCATCCACCCCGGCATACGTTCCCGGACTAAACTTTGCCCCCCCCCCCCCCTCCGCAAATTACGCGCCTGCTATGATGTCATGTCTAAATCCGGCGAGAATCTAGAACTAAGCATACGATTGGCTAAAACCCAATACGTGAATGTGTGCGCATGCGCAGATTATTTCCGGTCAAATTATCGGCTGCTTTTCACAAGATTCATCATTTTTTTTACGAAAAATACAATTAGTCTCCGAAGATAATGGCGAGGAAAGCCAAAACAATTCAACAAGAAAAAAAGGAACTATACACGCTAGAGATATACCATGATACTATTGATAGGAGGCAGAATTCGGCGAATAATTACACGCAAATAGAGTTTACGAACTTTTCTCCCGCCCCGGTGACATTGACTGAAAAATTGAATGTCATTGTCGAAAACTGTTACAGTCAACACTACTGCCGGCTACAACAGTCAAGTGGAACTCACACCATGGACGCATAATGGTTGCATATAAATTATAAGTGATGGACACGTGCGCTAAAACTAAAAGCCTAAATTCAGATCACCGACCGGTTGACTCAATGACTCGAATGAGTGAATCACTGAATGACTGATTCAGTCAATATTTGACAATAATGAATTTATAACTCAATTTCATGGATCATCAAACCCACAGACGAATATTCTCACAAGAAGTTAACCACATGTGTTCTTCGGTGAACTTCAAGTGACTACTGGAAAACAACATCAATTTGATTTTGAGTCTACTCTGTGAGGCGTAGCCATAGCCATAGGCGTACAGATCATGATTCATATTCCACCAGTACAAAAGTTGTCAAAACCCGGGTTTCGGGAACTTTTTTAAGTTTTGTCTTTTGACAGGGAACATTATAAAGTCGAAAAAATAACGTAGGGAATGTATTTATTTGGGCAATCTCACAGAACTTCCCTGTCGAGAACATTTTTGGGCTGAAGTTTGTTAGAATGTACCACCCACCTCCCCACAAGCACATGCACCCACCCTGCCAAGTTTATTTCCTATAGTATTCGTGAAATGTGTCACTTACGATATAATGTGTAGAGTTTAATGACTGGGAATAAATTCAATATTTATTGTGGAATCCGGTGTCAAAAGTCACGTAAATAATGTTATCTTGAGCTGGGAACTTCACGTACCGGTGAATAAATCATTAAGCAACAGGTATAATTAACAAAGTCTGTCAAAGAAATACATTTCCCTTGTTATTTTTTCGTCTTTATAAGGTTCTCTGTCAAAACTTTAAAAAGTTCCCGCCTTCCCGGGTTTTGTACTGGTGGAATATGTCTACGGGAGTTAGACAGAGTAGAGATTCATGGCATGATCAATCAATTTCACTGATTGATCTCGAATGTTGCATTCATTGTTTGCATTTTGCAAAGCGAATTTCAATTTCAATCATCCACTTGTGACTTGGGACTGGCAGAGTGCTTGTATTACGGGACAAAACTAATTCTGTTGGAGGGAGAGAGACGATACGATACATGCAGTGTGCATTGGAATTTGGATCTCGGAGACAATCACGTGACAATCAATGTGACATCAGAAGAAGAAAAAAATGGAATCGGTCATATATAGACTCAGTCATACAAAGTTTGCAAATTTCTCCCACTAGTCTCGGGGCTAAGCATCCCCATGTGTGCAGCAGCTTCATCAAAAAACTTTCAGAGCATATCAACAAAGTTGAACACTTTAAATTACAATACAACAGTATATACTGTACATGCACTAGTACGGTATTGACTAATTTAAAGACATGACCAAAAAGGATAATTAATGATCTGATAGAGTCTTGGAGGTACCATATGGTATATGAATATGTGTTTCTTTAGATGGGACGTGGCTGACAGTGACAGACCATTTCACGGATAGCGAGAATGATGCATTCTGGTTAAATCTGGTATCCAAACATGGACTTCAGCCAGAGTAGAGATTCATGGCATGATCTATAAATATGATTCCTTGACTCAATCAATATATTTCATAAATCTGTGGCCATCTGCCGATTGACTATCTTCAAGCTATTCTCTTCCCTTTAGCCAAGTTTAGGCTTTTAGGTTGAATTTAACTCCTATTATGATGTCCATATAGACCATTTCACAGATAAGTATCCAAACACACACATTTGATTATCTCCCGGATGCAATTAGTATTTTATATTTAGAGTGGGTCCATAAAACTAATTATAACTTGTTAAATTATATCCCCAGCAACAAGGGAGAGATGAAGGAACAAAGAATTGCGATATTAAGGACTACCTATATTGTTGAAAAGAGTTCTCATAAAAAAAAAAAAAAAATAGGTAGCCTTCAACATATTTAGTGGGTCTGAAAACCTAAAGGGAAGAGAATAGCTTGAAGATAGATTGTCAGCTCATTTGATTTCAATTGGCCACAGATTTATGAAATATATTGATTGAGCCAAAGAACCAAATCTATACCGGTAGATCATGCCATGAATCTCTTCTCTGGCGGATGCTCGAAGAGATCATATTCCACCAGTACAAAACCCGGGAATTTTTACAGTTTTAACAGGGAACCTTATAAATATAAAAATAACGTGGGAAATGTATTTTCTTTGTTAATTTACCGGTACTAGTACCTGTTGCTTAATTTATTCGGTACCTGAGGCCAAAGTGAAAAATAGGCATGTTTCCACTCCCCCGCCCGCCCCACCTCAAAACCCCCCGACGAAACTCACTTTATTTATTTTCCAAATCCCGAAAAATAAAATACGATGTATTTACTATTTCCACGTGAATTAATACTACACTATTTATATTGTTATATATAGACCTCTCACATAAACAAGCATACTAGTACTAAAATTGTCTCCTTATTTGGTTATTAAATCGACCCACTGACAATAAAATTCCGTGTTGTGACCGATATAGCAACAGATTGTAAACAAAAACAAACGCGCACGTGGTTTTCAGACACACTGTAAAATGAAGCTCCATGGCGCCATTAGGGTGATGAGTTTATGACCGCATTATTAATGTACGTCAACTAACGACATGCCCAAATATACCGGCAAAATAATGCTACACAATATTTACGCGAACGCAATCGCAAAGAATACATCTGTCCCAAAACTTCCAACGGTGTCTGAAAAGAACGGACTGTAACAACCGGATGATATAGGCCTACGGTAATTTACCGAACGGAAGCCGGAGTGTATATTTACCGGAAGATCTAAAACAATTTTGCCAACATCCGGGAAATAGTGTCAACATGTCGTCCCAAACAAGTGCCAGCAGTGTGTTGGCACTTAAGTTTTTTAAATGCATACACATGGCGCAAGGCAGAAACAAAATGACAAAGGTTCCCCACTGCAACACCTTTTTTCAAGTCTATGAAAAGAATCACCCCAAAGGCCTTGACGCCCAATTATGTGGAAAGTTATTCTAATTTCTACACTGTTGTAAATATTGAAACTAGTTGTTTTATTGAATATTAATGAACATATGTACAATTTGCACATGTAGATTAAATACAAGGCACTGAAATTCAGTACATACATTGTTAGCCTTCACAATAAGTTCATAAATGACATAATTATTAGAAAGATACTAAGGCCTAAAAAAAAAACTTATTTGTTTCCTATTACGGTGCCAAAAAATTCCAGGTAGGTAGGTAGGGATTTTATTTTTTTTGGTAATATTTTTTTATTTTCCCCCCGAACAGTTAAGAAGTACATTAATGCTTACTCTTTATACTTGTGTTAAGGTTGTCCATGTATTTTGCAAGTAAACAGTTAATGTAGCACAATAATATGATAAGTATTGTCAATGTGAACAAACAAATGCCTCCCAGGCACTCAATTATGCAGCTCTCTTGTAATTATTCTCTCAGTTTAGATTGTGGTGGCACATCTTCCTCAGAGCACAATATTGACATATCAACAGGCCCAAGACATACACCATAATAGGGCTTTTCTATTACTTTATAATAACATAACTTGTATGATATTAATTCAAATCTCACTTAAATATTTGGTCATACACCTCAGGACCTAAGACACATATCTCACATGCGCCTCAGACACATTGCACAGGGTGTAAATGTTCCTCAGACACCCCTCAACTGCACTGAAATATAAAGTCCCACACCACACTGAAAATGGTACCACAGGCCACACCTTGACTGAGGTACCACACCTCAGCATTAAAATTGGCCCCAACTTTGAAGTTCCTTATACACACTGGCATGTGCATGCTTGATACATCATACACCCAAACAAACCAGTAGATAATTTCATGTGCTTTTTTAGTGCCCATCACAGAAGGGTGTTTGATATGGTAGACATGCAGTCATCTTTATACTGTCTGTATACATACATGTACTAGTAACTATGCATGAACACTATGAATCCTTGATTGACTGGGGAGAGGAACTTTAAATTCTAATATAGAATGTCTTCTATATATATATTGCTCTCTAACAGATAAGACTTCTTCCCACAAGACATGGGAGTTGAACAAACAAGATTACCACAGGCAGGTTTTAAAGACTGCAAATTTATTGGTGAGATTGGGATTCATCTGCAACCACAAATGGACATGTATTTTAATAGAAGTAAATTGTTTTTGAAATTTCCATCTAAAATTATTGCTGCTTAATGTAAACATAGTATATAGTATATATTTAACGATATAGATGTGTTTACATGCCAATTACATGCATTAAAAAAAAAAAAAAAAAAAAAAATTTTTTTTTTTTTTGGTTGAAATTTGAAGAAAAAAAAGTTCAGGTCGGCCCAATTTCGGCAGGTCGGTCGGGTAACCGGAAACACAGATGTTTTTTTTTTGGCCTTAAAGCACAAATATGATATTTGAATTTCCCCGCGAAAAAATAAAGTGAAAAAAAAAGAAAGTGAAAAGCCACCCCCCCCCCTGTTTTTTTTATGGATGGGAGTGGAAACACACCTATTTTTCGCTTTGGCCTGATGTTCCCAGCTCGAAATTACATTTAACCTTTAAGTAACTTTAAACGTTCCCAGGTTTTAAACTGGTGGAATATGATCTCTACGGGTGTCAGCCAGAGTAGAGATTCATGGCATGATCTAACTAATCTATAGATAATTTATATATTATTAGTAAAAGTATTTTATCAGTTTAAATCATTGATTCCCTTGATTATTGTATTGCCATCTTAGTACGAGTCATTGAATTTTGTACATGGATGGCATTGGATGCATGCCCATCTACGGTACTAGTACACTTATTATACCCCCCACAACGAAGTTAGGGGGGTGTACTGGAGTCAGCTTGTCCGTCGGTCTGTCCGTAGACACAAATTTGTCTGGAGTTTTTCTCAGTCGTTTTTTGATCAATTTCCGTGAAACTTGGCACAGATATTAACCACCATGGGAACCTGTGCACCTGTGATTATGACGTCTGTCGGATATTTTTTGGTGGAGTTATCCTCCCTTTTTCGACTTAGAAATTATTTGCAAAATGTATAATTTTGTCCGAGCTTTTATTCATACTAGTACATTTTTCGGTCAATTTAAAAAAAAAACTTGACACAGATATTTAGTACCACGGGAACCTGTACACCTGCGATTATGACGTCTGTCCGACATTTTTTGGTGGAGTTATCTCCCTTTTTCAACTTAGATATGTTTTTTGCGACATGTCTAATTTTGTCCGAGCATTTATTCCTACATTTTTAGGTCAATGTTTTTTTAATCTTGGCAGTAATATTTAGTACCATGGGAACCTGTGCATCTGCGATTATGATGTCTGTCCGACTTTTTCTTGTGGAGTTATTCCCCTTTTTTACTTAGAATTTTTTTGCAACATGCATAATTTTGTCCGAGCTTTTATTCCCACATTTTTCGGTCAATAGGTTTAAGATTAGGGTTAGGGTTGTGCACCTGCAATGAGAATGCAAAACACAGGTATGATTTGATTCGATATTCGTTTCGTGTCGATGTAGCAGCCCTCTTAATTCAGATTGGTTTGCTTCGGCAATCCACTGCGGCAATAGTATGCCGTGGCCCAGAAGGAAATGTACCTTCGAGTTCCAACTATTTAATAATAATTATAACCCCCGCCGCAATGAAGTTAGGGGGGGGTGTATACTGGAGTTCGTCCGTGGACATAAATTTGTCCGGAGTTTTTCTCAGTCGTTTTTCTATCAATTTCCGTGAAACTTGGTACAGACATCAACCACCATGGTTACCTGTGCACCTGCGATTATGACCCCTTTTTCGACTATTTTCGCAAGATGTATAATTTTGTCTGAGCTTTTATTCCTACATTTTTAGGTCAATGTTTTTTAATCTTGGCACTCACATTTAGTACCATGGGAACCTGTGCACCTGCGATTATGATGTCTGTTCGACTTTTTTTGTGGAGTTATTCCCCTTTTTCGACTTGGAACATTTTTGCAACATGCATAATTTTGTCTGAGCTTTTATTCCTACATTTTTCGGTCAATAGCTTTAAGATTAGGGATAGGGTTGTGTACTGCAATGTGAACTGTTATTTTATTATTTTAACTAAATGTTTACTGACATGTGAAACATCTTAGTATTTAAAAAACGGGGGGGGGGGGGGTATCCTTAGTCACAGTCACACCTCTAGTTCCAACTGAAAATACATATGTATGCTGATATTTCTCACTGATATGTGCAGCAAATTTACGGCCTTAAGGATGCACAGAAAGGTCAAATCTGCAGCTATTGGCTTTAATCAATAAATTTGAAAAAATTATCAAAGAAATACGAGTTGATACAAAAATCAGACTTGGCACTGAAATTGTTAACGCACTAACTTGTCATTGTTTCAAAATAAATAATTATGTTTGTAACTTATTTGTTATTACTAAATGTCTTGCAACTGCCATTTTAATATGTACTTCTTTTAATTAGGTCCCTTACTTAATTGTACAGGTTGCTAGATTGCTAGATTCAAGCTAATATTAGGCTAAATATTAGCTAGATATTAACTAGAATATAGCTAGATGTTAGCTAATATTATACTAGATACCAGCTAAAAGATAGCTAGATTTTAACTAGAAAATAGCTAGATTTTAACTAGAATATAGCTAGATTCTGGCTAATACTGTACTAAATACTATAGCTAGATAATGGCTGATATATTTAGCTAATATTTAGTTATATTCTAGTTAATATTTAGTCATTTTAGCTGGTTTCTACAGCTGGCATCCAGACCATACTAAATCTTAGCTAAACATTAGTTAAAAATTAGCTATAGCTAAATAGTAGCTAATTTATGTAACTAAAAAGTAGCTAATTGTTAGCTAGATTATGGCTAAATAGCTCATTTGCATAACTTACTAAAAAGTAGCTAAATCTTAGCTAGATTCTAGCTAAATAACTAATTAGCATAGTTGAAACGGCTAAAAGATAGCTAACGCTCATGGGATTTCATTAAAGGAAATTCATCTTAGCTAATATCTAGCTAATGTCAGCTAATATCTAGTTAAGCTAAATAGTAACTAGGTTATTGACTAGACCTTAACTAAAGGTTGGCTAATGTGACTGGCTAATAGTTGGCTAATAATTAACTAGAATATAACTGATTTTTGGTAGGGGATGGTATACGATTTCTTAATTCTTATTGTAGTTCATTATGCGAATGGTATCAAAGGGTGAATGGTGGCAATCAGGGTATACTTATTGCCAATCTATATTGGCAACACACAGTGTCGTTCTAATATATTTGTGTAAACAATATTTATTTTAAAAAAATCAAACATTTTAAACACAATACACATATAGATACATTGATATTTAGAAAGAGGATTGAACATGTGCTATTGTGGTCTGATATTCAATAAAGAATTTTCACCAGAATTGGTCATATCGGACGAACTATTTCTTTGTCGAAACCTATTCTGATTTATGCATTTTCGCTGTAAATTCTTTACATTTCAAATTGAGTTGGGGAGCAGTTCATTAATCATTTCCGTTATTTTAATTTCAGAATGATACCTCATCTGAGCCCGAGTGTGATGAAACCGCAACTCACTCCTGGATGTGAGCGAGTTAGTGGAGTTGCTATGGCAAGGGACCAACCAAGATAGGCCAACCCACTCCACTCCAGTGAAAATTTAAAATCAGCTACCGGAGGGATATTTAACGCCGCCACCAACGGCACCACCCATGCATTTGTCGCCAATCAACAAGACGTACGGCAGACATGCATAATTGACTCCATCTTTCAACCAACACCGAGAGCCCCATATATGACCATCTACACGAGAGAGGCTGAATTTATATTTGTATATGTGCGCCGATGTAAACATATGTATATATATTTCCTAATATAATACATCGTCTTATCCTTTTAATTTGTTATGTGTCCCTCCCTCTGCTAATTGCGGGTTCGTGTGGTAACCGTGCATGTACATGCAGTAGACAACACAGTCTAAATAAAATTAAGTCATGCTTCATTTCAATAAACTTACATTCAGATGAAAGTAACAGAGTCTGGATATTTGTTCAAGTTGATTTATACTCGAATAGAGAACCCATTAATCGTTCATCTTAAGTATATGCTTCCGAAAAATCTTCCCATTTATTTCCATTCGTTCCCGTCTGACCCCCCCCCCCCCCCCCCCCCCCCCCCCCGCCTGTCCACTTAACGAAGAAGGGGTACGAAATAAAAAGAAGGCAAACTATGAACCATAAGCTACATATGATACAGGCGTGCAACAAATCGAAAAACTAATTAATCTGAAAAAAATAATTGAAGCTGTTATAACAAAATGTATTTGTTTTAATTTTTTCGCATGTATTATCTAGACTACACGGACCGCTCTAGCCTCTTTTCTGTTCCATACCGTGCAGACGGCTGTTGCTTTGTAGGGGGGGGGGCAAGTATCGTGTTCAAAGTTATGTTTTATGACTTCAATGCACATATGTATATACAGCTATTACAGGATACCGGTATATGTTCCTAGAAAGGTATGGTTCAAGTATTTATGGACCTACGGGTATTTTGATATACCGAGTAAAGTTTAATGTGTATAAGATATGTTATTGTGATTGGAACAATATACTATGATTACACAAACTGACGTAAAAAAACATTATGAACCTACATATATGTTCAAGTCTATTAAAATTGGATTTGAAGAGTTAGACACAGTCGCTGCACGGATGACAAGAAATCATGTTAACTGACCAGCAATCAGTTATACGATGTGGCAACTGATGTCGATTGCTACAATGTGTTTGCGTCTCATGTGCCTCTTACTCCTGAATACTGATGACGTAATTATCTTTTTATTTTGATGCGCAGCGCTGTCAATCAGCGATTCAGTTGGTCATTGCATAAACACACACACATACATACATACATATATAATGCCATTTACGGGGCATTCTTTTGTCTTTTTGATGATGTAATTTTCTAAAGAATGCCCCAAAATTTCAAACAAAAGAAATTTCCCTTATAGCGACGAAATTTACATTTTTCATTATTTTTTTATTTATCGTCCGCACATGGCGGATGCACATGACTATTACTTTCATTTTACTGATATCCGCGTTATTTCGTAATTATTGCAGTTTACGAAATAACGCAAATCTCCGAAATGCCCCGTATATCGCATGATTTATATCTATCTACCGGTATAGATTTAACACTTCTATATATATATTG
>CP136068.1:156343212-156424545 GCA_032622095.1 Siphonodentalium dalli | reverse complement strand
ATGTATTATAGATGACACCCCCCCCCCCTGTGCGTAGATGTATTATCAATGACACCCACCCATGTGCTTAGATGTATTACCCCATGTTTTATCGATGACACCCCCATGTGCGTAGATGTTTTATCGGTGACCACCCCCATGTGCGTAGATGTATTATCGATGACACCCCCCCCCCCCCTGTGCGTAGATGTATTATCAATGACCCCCATCCATGTGCGTAGATGTATTACCCATGTTTTATCGGTGACACCCCGATGTGCGTAGATGTTTTATCGGTGACCACCCCATGTGCGTAGATGTATTATAGGTGACACCCCCCCCCCCCTGTGCGTAGATGTATTATCAATGACCCCCATCCATGTGCGTAGATCTATTACCCCATGTTTTATCGGTGATACCCCGATGTGCGTAGATGTTTTATCGATGACCCCCCCCCCATGTGCGTAGATGTATTATCGATGACACCCCCATGTGCGTAGATGTTTTATCGGTGACCCCCCCCCATGTGCGTAGATGTATTATCGATGACACCCCGATGTGCGTAGATGTATTATCGATGACACCCCCATGTGCGATATGTTTTATCGGTGACCCCCCCCCATGGACGTAGATGTATTATCGATGACACCCTCATGTGCGTAGATGTTTTATGGGTGACCACCCCCATGTGCGTAGATGTATTATCAATGACCCCCACACATGTGCGTAGATGTATTATCGAAGACCCCCCCCCCATGTGCGTAGATGTATTATCGATGACCCACCCCCTCCCCCACCCATGTCCGTATATGTATGATCGATGACCCCCCCCCCCTATGTGCGTAGATGTATTATTGATGACCCCCCTGTGTGCGTAGATGTAGTATCGATTACCCCCATGTCTGTATATGTATTATCGATGAGTGTATTTCGCGACTGAATACACAACATAAATATACAGATCACCACGATTATGCCGTAGTGAAACTCAAAATTATACAATGTTTCTGTCAAATTAGAGAGGTGTGCAGCTTTACCTACCAATAACAAGAATGATCCACCATAAGTAAAATATGTTCCAGTGAGAAATTATTAAGAAGGGAATTAGAATTCCAGTTCAACGATACGAACAAGCAGCTGTACAGTCCAAAGTCCACATCGTGTCTCAGTCTGCTAAATATAGCCTCGTTCGATAATAAAACGAATTTGATACGATTAGATGTGACGTGTGGGGGAATTCCCACAAGTATTCCCCGGTGAATTTATGTTGTACTCTATTTTCCAAAACAAGACAGTCAATGACTGTGGGGTCGCTCACCTGACTGTAAAGACAGAAGACTGGGACTCTGAAGAATACAACAGTCAGTAATCGTCAAAATCACTTACGACAAATTATTATAAACAGGAACATACTCTCGTGTCTTGAATATAAGTGCCGTCTGGAATATAAGTGCAGGGCGAAAACAAAACGACCAGAATTAATATAAGTGCAGACTGGAATATGAGTGCAGGGTGGAAATTTTCATCAAAATACAGTCTTGCATTTTACCAGTAACATTGAATAGGTACTCTGTCAGACCAAAATTAGTGGGGATGGATACATATGCTTTTGAAAACAGAGGCTCATTCAACCACAATCATATGTTCATTAGCAGTGCAGAGATTCAATTATTATATTGGCTATCGGGTCGATTTAATGGCACATATTGGATTGCCCCCCTGTTTGCATCGCTAAATCATGCATCCTGGACGCACATAGTGGAAGTATAATCTACACTGTAAATAATCGAATAATAGCAAATGTGTTCTGATTATAGAAATACACATATGTATATTCAAAATCGGTATGTGATTATGAACAATTGGCTCACACGAGTTTTGATTTAACCGTGAAGCGGGCGCGCTTAATAGTAAACACATCACACCGCGTAGTATCATGATTTGAACAACATAATAACATTATCATCCCATTATCATTTCTGAATTATATAGTAATATTTTTTGACGATCCTTAACGTTTATACGCGGGAACATGTTTTTGATGAGAAGTTTTACCCAATTTTCCAGTAGGTAAGTCTATATTATATATACACGAGATGTTTGGTGAACGAACAACCATAAAGTGCGATACATTTCTTGGTGGTACTTTTACGGCGGAATATGCCGTTATAAATTGACAAAAACCACGTTTTTGACCTAAAATATGACATGCATAACACACAAATGGTTTCAAATAAACAGACGCCGATTTTATCCATAATAAATTAAAACGCTACACGAGAAAAATGCTACATATATGACTGGTGGTCTACGAATGATTGGCCAATCAAACATGCCTAACCACAAGTGCGTGTGAACCAGTCAACGAACACGGAGTTTATCCATGCTTGTGAAAATGGCGGATGATAAATTAATCAACTCGTTCGTTTGTGAGTCACAAATAATCTTTTAAATTTATTTTATTTGTCGGACTCGACATCGGACTCGACTACAACGTTTAGTGTGTCCCTTATGATGAGTGACATTTAACGTTCGCAGAATAAATAAATGTGAAGGTCGTTTATGACTTTTTGTGAATTCGGAACAGTTTTGTGAAACAAAACAGAAATATTTGCTTGATAATTGATTCGGAAATCGCATCGAATAATGATTATTCTCGCTGATTATTCCGATCTAACCAAGGCTTGATTTAGTGACTGAGAGAAGAATGGATGAGTGAAGTCAGTAAAAACAAACACTGTGATTGTGAACAGGTGAATTTTGTAAATAAAACAGTGACATACAATGTCACAATGAGTTACTATATTTCAAACTGGAACATGAATAGATCTGCCGAATTACTCTTGGCTATATCATACCAATGGAATGGACCTGGCATGCAGTTCCATTGAGTAGTTGCGAGACTTGTGAGTCTGAGATGATTTCTGAAGATTGCCGGAATCGCAAAGATGATCCAAGTACACTTGTTGATTAATCATGACGTTCTGGTGTACATAGTGTTTTTGATCATATCGTATTCCTAATAATTCCAGCTACATGGATAAGAAACATATGCACAGCCATGAAGGTTCCTCCGCGAATAGTACAGTGATTCGAGTGAGATAGTTGATACGATGTGGAAAATAAACTGAAATGATGTGCAGCATTAGTCATTAATCTGACTCATTTGCTGCATTGATTATCGTCATGATATCAGTTCCGAATATTACCGGAGCCATGAATCGAGTTCACCCATTATAGAGATTAGTAGATTACATGTTGGTATATCTATTGCGACCATGAATCTGTGATTGACTTAATAAAGATGTATCAACACTGACAACATTGTTCAGTTATGAACGTAGTGCTGGTATTGCAAAGCTTTCTATTGGAACTTGGAGTGGAAGTGAAGATTGAGAAAGCGGTCACGTTGACGTAAATACAAGGTTGTCTCTTATTATTTTACGATTGTGTGCGCCAAAGACATGTTGTGTGCGAACATTGTGTCATATTCCTATAGTGATGCATACAATGCCATACATTGTGTCTACACACAAAATACAGCTATGCTATAATTAATCAACCCATTTAATGAGGTTTTTGGTCGCTAATGAGGGCGATAAGATACCGCCAGTCAACCGCAGTCGAGTGGTATCACCGCTAATGCTATTGGCTGACATGATAGTGGTAGCCATCGTTAATCTCACGTGGTAATATTTTTTTAACTGCGATAAACCAAGTTTTAACAAACTGCCTCAGCGTTAACGTTTTGTTTTGCGGCTGCAAAAATGCCAAGTTCGATCTAAATAGTTGAAACACTCGAGCGTTTAACGTCCGGCACCATTTTAAATATAATAAATTGTTTGCGGTTTATTCAACATACGAAGTTGGTCACTGCCGCCATGGAGCCATTTGCAAGTTCATCATCATTCATCAATGCAGTGTCACGCCATGCCAGAAATAAATACTCTGGTGCGGTTACAATACCGACTTAAAAGGATATAATTCATATAAACATCGCACGAAGAATATGGTCTATCAGCGAACACGATGTGGTTAGTGTGGTATCATTGACTTGCAGTTGATCACGACACATGAACATGGTCGAGTACTATGGGAATACCGGTGGTCAACCTCGTTAAGGAAGGTCGATTAATTAGAGCATAGCTGTAAGTATTTCCAGGGATTCGGAATTTCCTTTATCATACATAAATGTGAATTAAACTCCAATAGTCTTGTTCCTTTATCTCTTCAGAACAGAAAACATGATGTGTATATGATTGATATTGGTTTTAACTTGTAATTAAAGGTACTCAATCCGATTCGACGGTCCCCAAATCAACAGATTACAACAACAACAACAACACCATTTGTTTACATTGCCCAAAAATAATGCTAACCACAGTCAACTAATACAACTATAGTATAAAATTGCCCAAAACCTGTTTTTTATCAACGTTTTGTTCAACGAAATTTTGCCAGTTGTCAAATACCTGACGCAAAAAAAGTCACTGGATTTTAGAGGTATCCATCTTCATCCGCTATCTGGTCAGATAAGTTCTTCTCGTCTACAGTTTACAGGGCCATTTAAAATTAAGATAATAGATTTCAAACATCGATATCTAACCAATCTGAGCTTTGGTGTGTGGGTTTCTCGACTCACATCAAATATGTTTTACCCCCGAAGCCAAAGAAATAGTATTAAATATAGGACCCTCTGATCAGATTGAGTGCGGTACCTTTAATGTCATTAAGCCTATTAAACAAAATTGTGATGGTTCCGTTAACCCACCACCCCTACATGTAGTCCAGACATAATCATATTAATTTTATCGACACCATGAAAACATTAAACAAGCACACTAACCGAAAAAACATAAAACACGTTTATCAATATATGATCGTAGTAAAATAGTGATAATCAGTCAATGGCTTGGATTATTTGCACTGGAAATCTGGGATTGGTGTTGTGCAAAGGGCATATATTCAGAATAACATATTTTAAAAAATCTTTCACCGCCCAAACATACTATTTTTTCCTTTCGTCACTATTCAATTTTAGTCATTTTGGTGAATTTGCAATTCAAGGATTGAGTTAGGACTACGTTTAGCTAGTCGAAGTTGTAGAATCATTTTTGGCGAAAAACATTGCTTCCCAAATATAATGACGATTATAATTAGCAAATCGTGCGCAGTGTGATTTATGTTATTTGTTAATTATTAATAACTCTCCAATGACATGATTTCGCGTCACAAAGCCATTGTTATGTAAATATTACTGTTATAGTCAGAGTTGCATTGCTGATTAATGCTTAATTTGCCCAATAAGATACTAATGTTTGTAAAAAATCTTGATATTAAATATTGGAAAAGGTCTAAACTATTGAAAAATATTCTAATAATATTTCGACTAAATATTCGAACTTATTTCAAGATTGCAATGTTTGTTGACAAATCACTGTAACAGTTTTGTTTACATAACAATCGTTTCAATGTGCGACATTTTGTTATTGGAGAGCTTTCAATAATTAACTAGCAACACAGCTTATCTAGTTGGAGGTGTGGGCTTTTAGCCCTTTCATGACGGGAGCTGCGTTGGTGCAGCATCAACGCATTCTGTGCCAGTCCA
Organism: Siphonodentalium dalli; assembly: GCA_032622095.1. NCBI lineage: Eukaryota > Metazoa > Mollusca > Scaphopoda > Gadilida > Siphonodentaliidae > Siphonodentalium > Siphonodentalium dalli. The sequence continues at coordinate 156,418,958 of CP136068.1, read as the reverse complement.
TTCTTTTATATATGAGAGGATCACATAGGAAGCCTCGCATATATAAGAGAATACACTGGCTTAAAAGGTCAAGGTAAATATTGTTAGACCAATGTATTCGTTTATATTATATAATGAAACAATATTCAGGCATGTGTTCTGTTTATTTAAAAACACTAGCGATTTACCATGTGTTTCGTTTATTAAAATACACTAGTGTTGATCAAAAACACCTAAATGAAAAAGAATTGAGGCATGTGTTCTGTTTATTTAAACACAATAGTGATTACCCATATGATACTATTATATATTATACTAGCCGATGAGCCCGACGTTGTCCGGGCTATTCAAAAACCAAATTTAAAGTCGATAGCTCCACCCGTTTCCGAGATATGGTCTGCGCATGCGCGAAGCTGGCGTCGCACGGGCTCGCCGACCCGATAATATTCGTATCCGGGGCAAGATACATTCACATACCAAATGTCAAGTCGATAGCTCCACCCGTTTCCGATATCTCGTCTGCGCATGCGCGAAGCTGGCGTCGCACGGGCTCGGCGACCCGATAAAATTCGTGTCCGGGGCAAGATACATTCACATACCAAATTTTAAGTCGATAGCTCCACCCGTTTCCGAGATCTCGTCTGCGCATGCGCGAAGCTGGCGTCACACGGGCTCGGCGTCCCGATAAAATTCGTAATCGGGGCAGGATACATTCACATACCAAATTTCAAGTCGATAGCTCCACCCGTTTCCGAGATCTCGTCTGCGCATGCGCTGCACGGGCGTCGCACGGGCTCGCCAATACGACAACGACCACCGCCTGGTACACACACGTACCAATTTCGTCCCGATCGGTCGAGAATCGTAGATTTGTATTAATGACAAACAGACAGACAGACAGACAGACAGAGGTCTTCAAAATATATATGAGATATAGTAGTATCATACACGTACCAAGTTTCGTCCCGATCGGTCGAGAATCGTAGATTTGTATTAATGACAAACAGACAGACAGACAGAGGTCTTCAAAAATATATATGAGACTAGCCGATGAGCCCGACGTTGTCCGGGCTATTCAAAAACCAAATTTCAAGTCGATAGCTCTACCCGTTTCCGAGATCTGGTCTGCGCATGCGCGAAGTTGGCGTCGCACGGGCTCGGCGACCCGATAAAATTCGTATCCGGGGCAAGATACATTCACATACCAAATTTCAAGTCGATAGCTCCACCCGTTTCCGAGATCACGTCTGCGCATGCGCGAAACTGGCGTCGCACGGGCTCGGCGACCCGATACAATTCGTATCCGGGGCAAGATACATTCACATACCAAATTTCAAGTCGATAGCTCCACCCGTTTCCGAGATCTCGTCTGCGCATGCGCGAAGCTGGTGTCGCACGGGCTCGGCGACCAGATACAATTCGTATCCGGGGCAAGATACATTCACATAGCCAATTTCAAGTCGATAGCTCCACCCGTTTCCGAGATCTCGTCTGCGCATGCGCGAAGTGGGCGCCGCACGGGCTCGCCAATACGACAACGTCCACCGCCTGGTCAAACTACACACACGTACCAAGTTTCGTCCCGATCGGTCGAGAATAGTAGATTTGTATAAATGACAAACAAAGTTACATACAGACAGACAGACAGACAAACTGAGGTCTTCAAAATATATATGAGACTAGCCGATGAGCCCGACGTTGTCCGGGCTATTCGACCCGATAAAATTCGTATCCGGGGCAAGATACATTCACATACCAAATTTCAAGTCGATAGCTCCACCCGTTTCCGAGATCTCGTCTGCGCATGCACGAAGCTGGCGTCGGACGGGCTCGGCGACCCGATAAAATTCGTATCCGGGGCAAGATACATTCACACCCCAAATTTCAAGTCGATAGCTCCACCCGTTTCCGAGATCTGGTCTGCGCATGCGCGAAGCTGGCGTCGCACGGGCTCGGCGACCCGATACAATTTGTACCCGGCGCAAGATACATTCACATAGCAAATTTCAAGTCGATAGCTCCACCCGTTCCCGAGATCTCGTCTGCGCATGCGCGAAGCGGGCGCCGCACGGGCTCGCCGATACGACAACGTCCACCGCCTGGTCAAACTACACACACGTACCAAGTTTCGTCCCGATCGGTCGAGAATCGTAGATTTGTATTAATGACAAACAAACAAACAAACAAACAAACATACATACAGACAGAGGTCTTCAAAATATATATGAGATATAATAGTATCATATGGGAAATCACTATTGTGTTTAAATAAACAGAACACATGCCTCAATTTTGTTCATCTAGGTGCTTTTGATCAACACTATAGTGTGTTTTAATTAATAAACGGAACACATGGTAAATCGCTAGTGTTTTTAAATAAACAGAACACATGCCTGAATACTGTTTCATTTAGGTGTTTTTGATAAACACTAGTGTGTTTTAATAAACGGAACACATGGTAAATCGCTAGTGTTTTTAAATAAACAGAACACATGCCTGAATACTGTTTCATTTAGGTGTTTTTGATAAACACTAGTGTTTTTTAATAAACGGAACACTTGCCTTAATACTGTTTCATTTAGGCGTTTTTGTGGAACACATGTAGTGCATAATAATTTTGTACAGTGTATAATGACGTGTTGCGCGATTATAGTTACGTGGCCCCAGTTTAATATATAATTTTTAGTATACGATGTAGTGTGCGTTGCGCAATCACATTTCCATTGGTTAACTAGTGGAGTCCCGACAGTGGCGGCACGTGGTTATTGATTTTTCTGTATGACGTATGATGCGCGCAGTACAACTGCATACTTCCATTGGTTAATTAGCGGAATTTAGATTTTATTTTTTGCCCGTTACACGGCAAATGGCTGAGGGTTAAATTTACATATCACGATAAAAATTGCTGAGATTTTCCTCTTCAAAAATACCGCAAATATAATTGAGAGCATTGGGCATTTTTAATTTTTTTAATCCATGTTCCCATCGGTGTTTCGGAAGTCCCGGGACTTCGTCTCATACATGCGACTCCAGGCCAACAATATTTCTAGTATATTGACACTTACTAGTACAGTGCTGGGATTTTTATAAACAACACTTGATCGATCAAGATTTGTTGTGGGGGAAAACAAAATCGGCCTGTCTTCCAAATTTACAATACACGAACTAATAAAAACGTGCAGACTGGAGTAAGCTTTGTGCAGGGTGGAAAATTTTCCTAAATTTACTAAACGTGCATGCGCGTTTATTCCAGACACGAGAGTAGCTGGAGGTTCTAAAATTTCACCTTGAAATTTTTAACTGCACACCACTGACAAATCTCCAACCCCTTACCCTTTTTAAACAAGACAACCAGACCACAGTCCTAAGTTCACAAAATTCCATTTGCACATCCCTTTTAGAATTAAATTGTCAACTGGTACCAGTACTTCAAGCTCTCGAACTTCTAAATTACCAACCTGACATCGATATCGCCCATAAAGTTAAAATTACCAACCTGACATCGCCCATAAAGTTAAAATTACCAACCTGACATCGCCCATAAAGTTAAAATTACCAACCTGACATCGCCCATAAAGTTAAAATTACCAACCTGACATCGCCCATAAGGTTAAAATTACCAACCTGACATCGCCCATAAAGTTAAAATTACCAACCTGACATCGCCCATAAAGTTAAAATTACCAACCTGACATCGCCCATAAAGTTAAAATTACCAACCTGACATCGATATCGCCCATAAAGTTAAAATTACCAACCTGACATCGCCCATAAAGTTAAAATTACCAACCTGACATCGCCCATAAAGTTAAAATTACCAACCTGACATCGCCCATAAAGTTAAAATTACCAACCTGACATCGCCCATAAAGTTAAAATTACCAACCTGACATCGCCCATAAAGTTAAAATTACCAACCTGACATCGCCCATAAAGTTAAAATTACCAACCTGACATCGATATCGCCCATAAAGTTAAAATTACCAACCTGACATCGCCCATAAAGTTAAAATTACCAACCTGACATCGCCCATAAAGTTAAAATTACCAACCTGACATCGCCCATAAAGTTAAAATTACCAACCTGACATCGCCCATAAAGTTAAAATTACCAACCTGACATCGCCCATAAAGTTAAAATTACCAACCTGACATCGCCCATAAAGTTAAAATTACCAACCTGACATCGCCCATAAAGTTAAAATTACCAACCTGACATCGATATCGCCCATAAAGTTAAAATTACCAACCTGACATCGCCCATAAAGTTAAAATTACCAACCTGACATCGCCCATAAAGTTAAAATTACCAACCTGACATCGCCCATAAAGTTAAAATTACCAACCTGACATCGCCCATAAAGTTAAAATTACCAACCTGACATCGATATCGCCCATAAAGTTAAAATTACCAACCTGACATCGCCCATAAAGTTAAAATTACCAACCTGACATCGCCCATAAAGTTAAAATTACCAACCTGACATCGCCCATAAAGTTAAAATCACCAACCTGACATCGCCCATAAAGTTAAAATTTGAGGCCAATTCAGTCTAAAGGTTAAAACCCGAAGTAGGAAAATATGGACTGTTACTGGTTGAAAAATCAAATCTACAGCTGGTATTGTATCAGGCATGAAATATCCAACTGTTTAAAACCCCACCCTCTACACTTCCGCCTCATTGCCACCTCCACACAGACAGACTAGAAATCATTAGGAATCTATATATTATTATACCAGTATATCAAACAACATAAAATGGATGGACACATTGCATAAGCAATGACTGTCGTGTCAAACTGACCTAATCATGAACACTAATTCGTTAGTTAATTGGGGTTTATCGCGATCTATTCGGCCGCTAGGTCGTATCACGACGTCATCATGTTTACGAGTGGAGGAAAGACCACGCATCGGGTAAATTTAACCGGGAAATCACTACACTGTGTGTGGAAACCACCGACCCACGGAAATGAACTGACAAACTTGCCCAGATACATGAATCTGATTACCCCACCCCCTCTAGCGTGGGCCAAGAATCTGCTTCTCGGGGTTAGAACTAACTTCGTCAGCGTTGGACGGCCTATGACGGCGCAATATTAGACTAAGCACTCTGCCGACTGGTTCCATTCACAATTCATCGGGGAAAGCAATACTAGGTAGTTTATAGGAACAGACAGTACAGTATGTGGTGAAAATTCTAATATTCTTCCGAAAAATTTTGATTTGCTTATCGCTCACTATTTAAGAACTGTATATAAACACATGCACGCTCGGCTCACACAATGTGGATAATATCGCTATATTAGGTGGTAGAGTGAATGTTGCACGTAATATGTGGCAGAATTAACGTAGCACTTTTAAAAGTTATATTTAGAAAAACCACATGGAAATTGTTTACATTTATTCACTATTAAGTATTAACCAATAAAAACTACACACCTAACCAAATTTAGTAAACCGCTTTTCAATTGGTCCGTTTTTCCCGCGTTTTGTTGTTACGTCACAACCTCGTTATCGGAGTTCGATCTCTTTCTCAACCTCCCTCGTGGCGAAAGGGTCGCAAATATATTTGGCTTGTTTAGCCATCATTTTTATTCATTAATGTCTTAAGTATTAATGGAAGGCCAATACAGATAGTTGGGAGTGTCTTTTGTCTCACCGGCACAGGGGGGGGTGAAAAAATTTCTTCCGGCACGTATGCCGGGGTGGGTGGGTGGTCAAAGCCACCAACAAGCAATTTTTTCCGCAACTAAAAAAAAAAATTCCTGCTTGTTTTTAGTGTTTTGGCAATGAGTTGGGCTTCAAAACCACTTTGAATCAGTTTGAATGAGAGAAATAATGTAATTCTAATTGGTAAACTGACTGCAGGCAGTTATCGTGTTGTATTTTGTTGCAAATTTTGAAATCCAAGATGGCCGCTGGCAGCCATGTGTTTTTGGCCGAATGACCTCAAAATTACTCATTCCTATTTACATGTCCATGTTAACATCCATGATAAATAGTATGCACAGAAATTCATATACAGTGTTTACAGTGAATTTCCCCCCGCAAATCTCTGTTTTAGTGTTAAAAGGGGGGTGGGTGTCAAAAAATGGTCGGAAAAAACTGCCGAAAACGGAAAAAAATTTGGCGGTGGGGGTGGGTGGGTACAAAAAATGATCGAAAGGGAAAAAATGCCATACGTGCCTGAAATTTTTTTCCGACCCCCCCCCCTGACCGGCAAGGTAAATACAATTCTTATACATCGTATGTTATTACAGATATTACAAGTGTTTTCATGAGATAATATTTCATGGGGAGGGGGAAGTTTTGATATTACAAGTGCATGAAGCACAGTAATCGCTGTCAGTTATAAAGTAATCACAAGTTAGTAATAAATGAAATAAATAACAAAGTATCTAGCAAATGTTCAGTTCATTTACTATTGTTGTATTTTGGTTATTGCAGAGAAATTCCGAAGATCTGTAGAAGCTAGACACATGTATACGTGTAGCACGACATTTGTACTGCGCTGTATACCTATATCATCCAATATATATATATATATATATATATATATATATATATATTTGGAAAGTGTGGAGGGCGCTGGCACAGGTCGGTTATCCGATTTCTTATGTAATTATTTCTATGGAACTAGCTAAATTTTGTTAGGTTGTGTCGGAAATTGACATAAAATATTGTGTTGAGCACAAACAAAGGATAATGATGTTGAAATTGCTAAAAAGCTAATTGAACTGCGTGTTAATCAAGGTCTGAGTCTAGATCGAACGAGCATATCTCTCAAACTGGGATTTTTCTTGTAGGCAATAATAACCCGTTTGTCGAGAGGCTCGGTCAATTTAGTGTTTAATAATGCAAAGTTTTTTCTGAAAATGTTTGCGATTTCAACATTTCTACGATTGTAGATCAGAGGAAAGCACAAGAAATTTCGAGAAACACCTTTGTAGTCAATGTTAAGTCCGAACGGAAGATATGTTTTAAGTACGCCCATCCAATGGTGAGACCTTTCCATTATTCACCTCCAACCCTCATGGCGAAGAAATTAGATATATACACATGTTTCTCGGACTCATACAATTATTTGACTGTCGTGTATACAATTGCATACCAAAAATATATATGCATATAACGATTTCCCTGAGAAAGGAATCCCTGCGACAATTATACCATTATTATATTCTTGGGAAAATGTTCATAACTTAGTAACTGTTATTTCTAAATTATAACCTATAACGAAGGCCATCCGTGGCTGTATCACATTGAGGCGCAAATCTGTTTTGTTTTAGTTGATGTAGTGGAACGCTAATAAAGGGACACTCAACTTGACTCAAGACGATTTGATAACATTCGATTTATTCAGATAGAGGATCTTTAATACACATACAATGTACAATACATTTTATTCTATTGTGTACGTGATTCACATGCACACAACCCCCTCCTCCCACACATTATATATATACAATCCAATAAGCATAATTATCCACGGTGACTCAAAGGAGACCATTTTGACGTCATAATAAGAACGCGTTGTACGCTGAGGCGAATTATTGCCACGAAACACTATCTAATGTGCAGCGGACGTTAATTGGGTGAGTGAGAATAATAGTACTATGCGCCTCTGTCTAAATGTCATGCACACTTCGAATTCATTAATCTTATTTTTTTTATGATTCTGATTGCCCGACTCTCCATTGTGCTTCAAAAGAAGCCTCATTCGTGAATGTCTGGGTCACATTTGAAAATTCCGAATAAACTTGATGGACATTGCGATCATTTCGTTGACATTTTCTTTTCATGCGCTGTACATTAAATATGCATAATCCCAATTAACGCTCCCACATTACTATTTATTTGGCTCCGGGGTACAACTATTCTATTCGGGTTGAGTGATCAGATATCGATTTTTGAAATTTATTATTTTCCGACATATGTAATTTTTCAACCAGACGGGCTCGGACCAAATTTCGGATGAAGATGGTCACGACGTTGTCAGTTTAAATGGTCGAGGAAAGATCTCACACATAATTGATATAACACGGAACGTAAATGTATTCTCCCTTGAACGTAGAAGTAACATAACAGAACCAGATACAAGAATGATCTTATCTCCCCCAGCTCCGTGATATACGGGATTCGAATCAGCTACGACGTTGCCGGACGGTTTGATTTGACATAATGCACCATGTACCTTACCAGCTGAATCACATAGGGCCAATATCATAGACCAAAGCTCTCCATAGACCAAAGCTCTCCAATATCATAGACCAAAGCTCTCCAATATCATAGACCAAGGCTCTCCAATAATTGAATCACTATGTGGTACAAAGCAACATCAAAACGCTATTCATATATCTTGAAATAAAGGTATATACTGTGTAATGTCATCTTCGTTGACGCCGTTCGGGCAGTTAATCTGGGTGAAGGTTTCTAGTGTAATCACGTCGATCTGAAACTTTAATGTGTCTCTATATCAGGGGGGTGGTCTCTATATAGGGGAAACTGTGTGGAGCAGGGGGGTGGTCTCTCTATATAGGGGGAAACTGGGTGGAGTGGGACATTTTTTGATGTGTATGATTTATACATAAATGATAACCGCAACTAATAGGAATGTGTATACCATTTCCATCTTGATATATTTCCCATGCTGACAACTTAAACCAAGGTCCCCAAATGTCCCACACTTTCCCGGGTCACGGGGTACAGTGGGTCACCCACTGTAATTCAATAACATACCCAATAACAACAACCGAAACAGTTATTCATTTAAAGAGGGGAATTTGTTCCCATTTATATGGTCTAACTAAAAGGTTTTGATACTTCCACTTAATCGGGGGGGGGGGGGGGGGACAAAGTTTCGATCCATAGGGCCCAATTATAATCCAACAAGAGAATTAAAAACATTCACTTGGATGTCTACATGTAGAAGATAAAAGCAACCAGGAATGGTATTTTTCCAAAGATCTGCTCAACTCTACATTTACTGTAACTAACCGTCCCTATGTACGCCAAGCTACATGTCGCACTCTACCCCAACATGGCCATGCATCCGTTGAGTCAATATTATAACAACATGCCTATGTTAAGGCATTGAGACAGACATGCAATTTAAAGCCTAAACACAGTTGTTTCAGAGTTCAGAGTCAGTAAGAAAATATCTCTGATATATATTTTGAAAATTTCAAAATGTTCTGTTCGGAAAAAAATTGCTTAGATGCCACAAAAACAAATGTTTTTACATAAAAATTTGAATATGCTTGCTAAACATTTGATTCATGTCATATGTGCTGGGGACATCCTATCAGCATTAAATGAATCCATATAGCTGAGGTAACTCATTGATGGTATGGAGTTATCTCCACTGTCCCACAGTACCCACTGTCCCACTCCACCTCAGATTTCACTAGTACATGAAACTTGTTTGTCGTTTTTACAGTGAGCTGCAGCAGAAACTGTTGTCAACGGAAACCACTGAAAACGATCTTCACATGTGATCTTCGCACGGCGGAGAAGTATAAGATGGCCGACCGGAAATGGAACTGGTACAGTATACCTCACAACGAAGGCCCAAATAAAGATGCCATGGGACGATGCAGTTACGACTCTGATCAGAGAAATAGCGGACAAGCAAGGGATGGAGAGTGTTCTCAACAAAACGGATCTGCTCCTGAGGTTACAACGCGTGAGGATAAAAACAACGTGACTGGTGTTATTCCGGCAAGGAGTGTGGACATAATTCTGGACAGCATAAAGAGTCACACACTACTAGAATGTAAAGGCTATTCAGGAAATAAAAACGAATATCCCTTAACAACAAGCTATTCACCTCATAAATTCACCAGCTACCAGAGCTCTCAGAATACACCGTTCACAAAGACCAAATATAATATTGGACAGTTTTCTCAGAAAACTATATGTTTACAGACTACACGCCGAGTGGATAGTAATATAAATAGCACGACATCTTCTCCCAAGATCATCGTAACTGATGGGATATTGGATCGAGTAATTCATTCTGTAGATTCGAAAAGATAAATGACATCTAGCCGACCAATCCACCAAAAGCGTCCTGCTGAAATGACGAACTCAACTACTTTACAAGGGGAGCCAATCAACATTCCTGATGGAACTGCAAGCAACACCACTCATACAGTTTACAAGTGGAGTCAAGCAACACCACTGATACAGTTTACAAGGGGAGTCAAGCAACACCACCGATACAGTTTACAAGGGGAGTCAAGCAACACCACTGTTACGGTTTACAAGGGGTGCCAAGCAACACCACTGCTACAGTTTCACAAAAACGAAGCACTTCAACGGTTAATTTTAATGGAACTTGTGCATTTCCAGCTAGAATGAGCGAGCGATTTGCGCCAAGAATTGGAGACGCTGATAGCGGAGCAGGGACATTTGTTTCGGGTGGGCAACACGCGTTGCGGTTGATGTGTGCTGATAGCGGAGATGCGCTGTTGAAAGGATCGTTTCCTGTCAAACCAGGATATATGGTAATGAACTCAGAGACAGCAGACTGAGTTATATTGACGAAGGGAGATAATCATACCAAAGCCGAGTTTGAACACGTACAGGTGAACTCAGAGGAAGCTCGTGCTAGTTCACCGGGAGATAAATGTACACGACTGAACAACGACGATGGGACGGATGAAACAATGGACGTAGAGATAATTTCAAACGTAACAATTTCAGGAAGACATACTATCGACATACTCAGAGGCAGTGGTTCGGTAAACACAACAGTGTCGCACGACATTTTAGGTAATATATGTGCAATTCAACCCATCGGAGTTGTGAATGGCTGTGCAATCAAACCGGAAGTGATGTATAACATTCCTGAAACACAACCAATAGCGACCGCACAGTTTCAAGCCACGAGCTACAGCGCCCCACGTGGGAAAAACGGACATGCGTCACAGTATCCCACAATGCATGCTCCAAAACCGCAGTTGATGAATATCAACATAGCAACATCTAGCCATGACCCAGATCAGTATCCATTGGTAGCACATATGGCGGCACCTATGGAAACGCACACAATGGACTTTAATGCTCCAAAACAGCAAATGACCAATACTGTCTTTCCACCCAAAGTGCATATTATCAACTCACCAAGAGATCCGAGGACGAATGTCGTCTCTCCGAATCAATTGCTAGTCATGAACGACTCCCCGCCTTGGATGGCGAATGTTCCGCAGTTCCGAAAGGTGCACACACACACTAGGATTCCACCGACGACAAATGCACCACAGTTATGGATTGGTTCTGCGCAGCAGACTCAACTGATGACAAACAGCGCGTTATCTTCAAATTTGATTGGATGCGCCTCGAACAATCAACCGAGGATCGAGAGCGTTTTACATGCGAACAAAAGCAACAAATCACCGACACAGAAGCTCGCAAAGTTATCAAAACGTTCTCCCAAGAATCTCGCAAGCCTGTTACTTATTTATCGCGATTCCACAAAACGAATCAGCAGTGGCAAGACAACGGGTGTATGGACTCAAGGGGCGTGGAAATCAGGTCAATATCCACATCTCGCTCCGAAAGGGGCGTGGAAATCTTGTCAATACACACAGGTCACCCCTAATGGGGTATGTACATGTAAATCAGGTCAGCACCCATATGACACTCCGAAAAGGGCATGGAGACCATGTAAATACCAACATGTCACTCAGAAAGAGGTGTTGCAACCAGGTCAATACCCACATAACATTCCTAAAGTGGCGTGGACATCAGGCCAATACCAACATGTCACTCCGACAAATGGTGTCGGTGCGTCTGTTCGCACAGCAATAATTCCAAGAAAGGAGCCACATTCACGAAAAAACAACGAGGGACATCCACAGAGAGGGATGGGTGAAACGTTGCGTATATTTAATCAGCTGGGAACAAATGATGTAAGACACAGGGCACACGACGGGGAACACGACGACGGGACACATGAGGTTCTCTATGGGATATCAATCGGGAAAAAACCAACAATGACCAAGAGCCAAGTCGACATCAAATATCTTCCGGGTTCGAAATCAGCTGAACTCCCTTCAGATTTCTTAATTGAGAATGAGACAAGAGAAGCTGTGATATGTAAGGATGACCGTAAGGTAGATAGTATGTCGACTGATACTGCTAACGTCAGACGCTACGTCACAGTGGTCAACAGTGAGAAAATAGGAGACGTTTCGCTAAATGACGACGACAAGCATGCCGACATGGCAAAGGGTAGAGTGACCGACGATCACACGAGAAAATCAGCAAAACATTTGAATGACGTGAGTTCAGGACATAACCATCACTATACAGGTGGTGCTGGCATCATGGATACGTCCGAGCCAGCACCTAAGTATGTGGATGGTTATGGGCCATCGCAGTGTGTTATTTGCAAAAAGATTCTGCCATCCGTGACCGTCATGGAGATGCACATGAATTCACACATCAACGCGAGTGTATTCGTTTGTGGGGTGTGTGGTACGACATTTCCGGGAGGCGGTAGCCTACGTCGTCATATGACCAAACAACACGGACTGAAGGAATTCGAATGCGACGTTTGTCTGCGAATGTTCACAGAAAAAGGCAATCTCACGCGCCACATGAACACGCATACAGGAAAACGACCGCACCAATGCGCCATCTGCCGGAAGGAATTCTCACAGAAACAATCACTCAGAGATCACATGAGAACGCACGCAGACGACCGAGTGTTCGCGTGCCATTTGTGCGATAGGCGGTTCTCCTTGCGACAGACCCTGACGTACCATTACAAGCGACATTATAACCTGAAGCCACACGTATGCAGCGTGTGTAAATCAAGCTTCGTTAAGCAACATGAACTCGTAAGACATCTGGGTCGCAGTCGCCCAAATGGGACAAGGTGTATGCCAAAACAATCACTCAAGTGATATACGTTCCGAGAAAACGCCGAAACGGAACACGATGTGTGCCAAAAACAATCCCCCAAGTGACATATGTTCCGAGCAAACGCCCAAACGGGAAACGCTTTTTGTCAAAACAATCCCCCAAGTGATATGCGTTCGACAACAAGCCTGCAAACAGTGTCTGCCATTTGCAGAATGAGGTTCCCAGATGGGGGTAGCAGACACTATTTGCAGGCTTATTCGGCAATAACACAATGCCAAGATTTACATGAAACACTGTTCGATTTTTCGTCATTTACTGTTTCGAAGAGTAACTAGAATTAGTATCTATGGACCTGCATTGAATTTTATTATATGATCACAAATTTATTTCCCAATTCCTTTGTTAAAACGTAATATATCGAGATATCTAACACAGTTCACCTCATTAATCAAATATCAGATTAATAACTATTCTGAGTGATGTCTGATACTTCATGGGTTAACATAACTTATTATTTAGGTTTTCCTGGCGACGTTCAACGTCAAAACTTCTTGTCCAATCAAATAGCCTATGGCCTTGGTGAATATTGACTTCCTCGGGTTGACAACTCCTCGTGTCAACCTCGAAACAATGGTTTGAACGGTTTGTGATAAATAAATCACAAATATAGAGAGAAAACGTTCAATAGTGAGGCCATTTGTAACGTTACGAATAGACGAAGCGATGTTTATGGGTATATCACACACTTGTCAAAACTGTGCAATTTAACTCTAGAAGAGGGACAGGCATGAAAATATGTTGCCGGACATGAAATTTGGCAGAATGAGGTCACAAGAGAGTGAATTTATTGACGCTACCCGGCAAAGTGGGCTAGCATAACTAAATTAACCCTCTGCCAGTGAGGACATCAATCTGCTTACGCCTCATATGGGAGACCTAGACTCAGATTTAGGTTCCCAGATGGTGAATATTGTGATGTGAACTCATTGGGCACCTCGGCTAGTTAACGTGTCGTCTGCCAATTTTAGGATATATAGAGAAATAACTAAAACATAATCTGTAGGAAGAAGTGTTTTAAGACACTAAATTTTATTTTATTTGATAATAAAGGTGCTTTCCAGAGAAGATGAGTTCAAAACAGAATGAGGTACACAGGGCGATGCTAGCCCGCGTCTCTAAATTCACACTCTGGGGACCTCATTCTCATTACCACAACTTATTTTCAGGCCTGAACAGCGGGGTGTTCGATAAACAAATTCCGACACGTATGACATTTAAAAAAAAAATTGTTAGGTCTTTTTTGGGACCCACCTATCCTCGATGCTCATTTGTTTCCGTTTCAGCAAGTTGTTTCAGACCATAATTCGACACCCACCCCAAGGAAACACGAAATAAAGTAAAATCGGAAAATATTAGAATTTAACGACTTATATTTACTGTCTGTTTCCTACTACAGGTTGGTGTATGTTTGAAATTGCATTGACTGCTTATGCAATGTATCCATGCCGTTTATGTTTAGAGTGGCATGAGACTGACATATACCGAGTATTTAATAAGTTTACAACAAGAAACAATTTACACTGACTGTCGAAAGACAACTTTGATGTTAACATGACATGATATCTACGTTTTAAGACAAAAAATACACTCACTGTGCTAGTACATAAACGGGATGGGTGAGCCCACTTTTGGCATCAACCATGATCTGTAAACAATTGCAGGGCGACCTGGCAACAATTGATGTGCATTTGCCGCCATTTTGGCAGCCATCTTATATCAAAATACTCTCAAGATTGAATTCCTACACAAAATACCTTCCTCCAACTTAGCTCTCTCAATTCTGTTCATTTCCTCTTTATTCTTTAGGTAAATTCCTCAGTGCTTTTCTATAGGCAACTGTTTAATGGTCGAGAAGATTTGGGACCCAATGAATATCATATTTTTTTTCTGAAGTGATCCAGGTGATGTGTTGACACACATAACGGAGAAGTAAGACGAACGTTTTTATCCCTATAAAATAACAATAGTTGATCTGGAAGATACAAGTACAAATAGTCCACTGCCGTTCGCCATTTTGGAAGCCATGTTGATAGGGTTTTTATCATTATTAGTTTAAAAATGTGATACAATTTTACATCATTTTGGAAGCCATGTTGATAGGGTTGTATCAATTTTACTTTTAAAATGTGACATAATGAAGTAACCATAGCAATATTATCAAAATTACATAGTGCATGGCTATTCTAAAAACGGCAGACGAGTCAGTTGGACGCCATCTTGCTGTTCTTTAAATAATCAACCGCGGGTATACCCAACACCCGCATGGATATTATTTGTAGGCATTGTCAGCAATATTAATTAGAGAAAACAACTTTACTTGATATGCATCCATGGCTCATTAGCCTACACGAATGTGATTGATATGCATCCATGGCTCATTAGACGCCCCTCCCCCACATGAATGTGATTGATATGCATCTATGGCTCATTAGACGCCCCTACCTCCCCCCACGTATGTGATTGATGTGCATCCATGGCGCATCATATGCCCCTCTCCCCTCACGAATGTGATTGATATACATCCATGGCTCATTAGACGCCCCTCTCCCACACGCATGTGATTGATATGCACACATGGCTCATTAGCCGCCCATCCCCACACGAATGTGATTGATAAACATACATGGCTCATTAGACGCCCCTCCCCACACGAATGTGATTGGTATCCATCCATGGCTCATTAGACGCCCATCCCCCACACGAATATGATTGGTATGTATCCATTGCTCATTAAACGCTCCTCCCCCCACGAATGTGATTGACAGGCAGCATTCCATCGCTTACCGCTTTCTATAATAAATTTATTATCACATTCAGTTGTGAAGTATACATTAGAATGTTTATTATTCATTTGGAGGTGTGTTCTGGAAATAAAAGCATACGATAGACAGTAAAACAAACGATACAAGAGCAGAAGAATTAATATTCATTGGTGGGATATGTTCACATTATAAGTTCAACAAGCAGTCGCAGACGGCGGTATCCCCCGCCGAAATGTGCAGTTGGGGAAGTGCATTGTCAATAATGTTTGCGTTCTCTGCCGAAATGTGCAGTTGGGGATGTGCATTCTCAACAAGAGGTGGGATTTTGTCAAAAAGCCTGGTCTGCAAACTCATTTTAGGACTGACATTTGTGGAAATTAGCCATATGACGTCGTCCGTCTGCACTAAAAATAATAAACAAAGTCCAATAACCCTGCTGAAAATATCCGGGCGGACCTCATTTGCGAACTCGTTCTAGATACTAGTCATGTGAACTCATATACCTAAATCTTTGAAATCCGTTAACATTTGTGGAAATGAGTCCTGCGATGTCGTCCATTTGCACGCAAAAAAATAAACAAAGTCCAATAACTCTGCCGAAAATATCCGGCCGGACCTGGTTTGCGAACTCGTTCTAGACACTGGTCAAGTGAACTCATATTCCAAAATTTTTTGAAATCCGTTGACATTTGTGGAAATGAGCCCCGTGACGTCGTCTATTTGCTATTTGGTAAATTCGACAATAATAATAAACAAAGTCCAATAACTCCGGTAAAAATATCCGGCTAGACTGGCTTGCGAACTCATTCTAGGTAATGGTCAGGTGAACTCATATACCAAATATCTTTTTAATCTGTTGAGATTTGTGGAAATGAGCCCCGTGACGTCGTCTATTTGCTATTTGGTAAATTCGACAAAAATAATAAACAAAGTCCAATAACTCCGGTAAAAATATCCGGCTAGACTGGCTTGCGAACTCATTCTAGGTAATGGTCAGGTGAACTCATATACCAAATATCTTTTTAATCTGTTGAGATTTGTGGAAATGAGCCCCGTGACGTCGTCTATTTGCTATTTGGTAAATTCGACAAAAATAATAAACAAAGTCCAATAACTCCGGTAAAAATATCTGGCCAGACCTGGCTTGCGAACTCTTCTAGGTATAATGGTCAGGTGAACTCATATACCACAAATCTCTCTCTCTATATCCCCCGCAAATTTTTAATTTGGCGGGGGATAACAACGTTTTTTGAACTTATTATTTGAACATTTAACAAGCAGTCGCAGACGGCGGTATCCCCCGCCGAATTGTGCAGTTGGGGAAGTGCATTCTCAATAATGTTTGTGTTCTCAGTATGTGCTAAACAAGAGGTGGGATTTTGTTAAAAAGCCTGGCTTGCGAACTCATTTTAGGTACTGGTCATGGGAACGAATATACCAAAAATCTTTTTAATCCGTTGACATTTGTGGAAATTAGCCCTGTGACATCGTCCATTTGCACCAACAAAAATAAACAAAGTCCAATAACTCTGCTGAAAATATCCGGCCGGACCTGGTTTACGAACTCGTTCTAGATACTGGTCATGTGAACTCATATACCAAAAATATTTTAAATCCGTTGACATTTGTGGAATGAGCCCTGGGACGTCGTCTATTTGCTATTTGGTAAATGTGACAAAAATAATAAATAAAGTCCAATAACTCCGGTAAAGATATCCGGCCAGACCTAGCTTGCGATCTCATTCTAGGTAATGGTCAGGTGAACTCATATACCAAATATCTTTGAAGTCCGTTGAGATTTGTGGAAATTACCCCTGGGACGTCGTCTATTTGCTATTTGGTAAATTCGACAAAAATAATAAACAAAGTCCAATAACTCCGGTAAAAATATATGGCCAGACCTGACTCGCGAACTCATTCTAGGTAATGGTCAGGTGAACTCATATACCACAAATCTTTGAAATACATTTACATTTGTTCAAGTTATGACTCTTACAAATTCGGGACGGACGGACGGAACCCATTACTATATCCCCGCAAATTTTAAATTTGGCGGGGGATACCAAGGAGTCGCAGACGGCGGTATCCCCCCGCCGAATTGTGCAGTTGGGGAAGTGCATTCTCAATAATGTTTGTGATCTCAGTATGTGCTAAACAAGAGGTGGGATTTTGTCAAAAAGCCTGGCTTGCGAACTCATTTTAGGTACTGGTCATGGGAACGAATATACCAAAACTCTTTTTAATCCGTTGACATTCGTGGAAATTACCCCTGTGACGTCGTCCATTTGCACAAAAAAACATAAACAATGTCCAATAACTCTGCTGAAAATATCCGGCCGGACCTGGTTTACGAACTCATTCTAGATACTGGTCATGTGAACTCATATATATACCAAAAATCTTTTTAATCCGTTGACATTTGTGGAAATGAGCCCTGTGATGTCGTCCATTTGCACACACAAAAATAAACAAAGTCCAATAACTCTGCTGAAAATATCTGGGCGGATCTGGTTTGCGAACTCGTTCTAGATACTGGTAATGTGAACTCATATTCCAAAAATCTTTTAAATCCGTTGACATTTGTGGAAATGAGCCCTGGGACGTCGTCTATTTGCTATTTAGTAAATTTGACAAAAATAATAAATAAAGTCCAATAATTCCGGTAAAGATATCCGGCCAGACCTAGCTTGCGAACTCATTCTAGGTAATGGTCAGGTGAACTCATATACCAAATATCTTTGACATCCGTTGAGATTTGTGGAAATGAGCCCTGGGACGTCGTCTATTTGCTATTTGGTAAATTCGACAAAAATAATAAACAAAGTCCAATAACTCCGGTAAAGATATATGGCCAGACCTGGCTTGCGAACTCATTCTAGGTAATGGTCAGGTGAATTCATATACCACAAATCTTTGAAATCCATTTACATTTGTTCAAGTTATGACTCTTACAAATTCGGGACGGACGGACGGACGGAACCCATTACTATATCCCCCGCAAATTTTAAATTTGGCGGGGGATAACAAGAGAACAACTCATCAATGAGTATTTAGTAAATAGCGGGATAATGTATGCTACATTGTATATACAGAATTATGAGTTTCATGGCATCTATGTCTGTATATGGAAATTACTGAAAAGCTTAATTCAAGAAACGCAAATCCTATCTCCTAAATAACAATTGCCCGAAATAACAATCAGATATTCAAATTCAAAATCCTGCTTGTCTGATATAACCTGCATGTGTATTATGTTATACTGGCTATACAAATAAAATGCTCATAGGATATACTAGCTGGGGTACCCGATGTTGCTCGGGTAAAAAATCGGTAAACTTATTAGTGCCCCTTCGAGTTATTTAAATTAGTTATTAGTCATCCGAGGTAAACATCACCTAATCGCATGACACTCTCCGGATAAAGTTACATTTATCTTTAAGAGTTGATAATAGACGCTCTTTATTGTTAATTATTAGTATATCTTAAAAGTCACCTGAGGTCAACGGCACCTATCCCATGACAATCCTCCGGGAAATTTACCCATGTGAATAAATTTTCCCTCTTCTTCTGATCTGTTAATAAACGCTCTTCATTGATAATCTAGGTTAATATAATGTCCCCCTTTAAGTCAATTGAGGTCCAAGGCGCTTATCCCGTGATATCCCTCTGGTTGGGTGACCTTTGTGTACCAATTTTCATACATATCGTCTAAGCTGGAACACTCTTTATTGCTCACATGTGATAATATAATGTTAAGTTCCCCTTTTTGGGTCAACGACACATATCCAATTGTAATCCCCTGGTCAATTTACACTTACATACCAATTGTTCAGCGACCATTTCGGGTATATGATTACTTATTTACTTAAAATTGTTTATTAGTGCCCCCTTAATGTGTGTGGTGTCAACGACACCTTCCGACTGACACACATCGGGTCAATTTACCCATGTGAAGCAATTTTCAACAACCAGATTCCAACCGGTTTGGGTATATGTTAAATTAATTAAGACGACTGGTGTGAACGGCACCTATCCCACGACACTCCCCGGGTCAACTAACCCCTGTGTACATATTTTCGGCCCTGTTGGTCCAGCCGTTTGGTCGAATATTTGGAATATAATTAACTGTTTATTTAATTTAATAATCTGTACCATTCTAAGACATCTGATGTCAACGACACCAATCCATTGACATGCCGCAAGTCAGTTTACCCCTGTGTACACATTTTCAGCTCCAAGGGTCCATCCGTTTGGTCGTTCCACAGTCAAACAAAGAAAGAAACAAACCAATAAATAAAGAAATGTTTATTAGTATAGATTAAATTATTTCATACTAGTTTATATATATATCGTCTTTCTTATTATCACATCGTTGGTATCGACGAACACTTTTCCCGGAAATCTCTTTGTGTATGTCCTTCATGTAAGAATAGACTAACCCTAACTCTAACCCTAGCCATAACCCTAGCCCAAACCCTATCTCTAACTCTAACCATAATACTAACCCCAATCCTTGCCCTAACCCTAACCCTATCCACAACGTACCTAACCCTAGCCATATCCCGAACCCTAATCCTAACCCTAGTCATAACCCTAATCATAACCCTAGCCCTAACCATAGCCCTAAGCCTAGCCCCAACCCTAGCCCTATCCATAGCCCTAATACTAACACATATGGGGAATGGAGAGGGTGGTGCGTGGTTTCGTGTATTCTTACGTGTATTCTTACATGAATGATACACCTCTCTTTGTCTCTGTTTGTTTACCATGATAACTGTGAGTTGTTCGGATGGAGAATTACACACAAATCGGGAAAGATTTGGGTATGTCCTTCATGTAAGAATACACTAACTCTAACCCTAACCCTACCCTAACCCTAACCCTTACCCTAACCCTAACCCTAACCCTAACCCCTACCCTAACCCTAACCCTACCCTAACCCTAACCCTAACACATATGGAGAATGGAGGGTGGTTCCTGGTTTCGTGTGTTCTCTTACATGAAGTTGGTTTACCATGAGAACTGCGAATTGTTCAGTGGGAGATTTAAACACAAATCGGAAAAAGTTACATTTTTTGCCGTTTCATTACTATTTGAACCTGAATTAATGATGAAATCATGGGATGATTAAAAAATCATACCATTTTAAAGGCACGGATGGCCTCCGCGGTGGGTATTGCTGTTAAAATAGTCACTTCCGTTGAAACCGCCATAAACAGAATACATTATAATATAGACAGACCTTGTTCTTATACCAATCATACATATCGCGTAAATAGTATGTTATTGTCAAGTTCATACTCTTTGTTATGTAAACATGAAAGTGTCAATGACACTGTAGCTCAACTTAGATAGGGGAATAATTTAATGGTCGACAGTAAATGGAGGAATAGGAAAGGTGCTAATTGAAATGTCTAATTAAGACAAGATGTACATGTCCATATCAACATTCATGACAAGTTTTATAATCATCGGATCAGGGATGAGGTGATTATGGTGTGCCAAAGGGTTTAGTGATGCAAAGAGTAAATTCTAAAAAAAAATCCGAATTACCTCAAAATGACTCATTCCCATCTATGTACATGTCAATGTCAACAGTCTTTACAAATCTCATAATGATCTGACCAAAGGTAAGACCTGTAGCCTGTGCCAAAGGATTTAGTCATGCAAAGAGTCAAATCCAAGATGGCTGCTGGCGGCCATGTTTTTAGGCCGAATAACCCCAAAAGGACCCATCTACATGTCATTGTTAACATCCATAACACATTTCATGATCAGACGAACAGTACGACCTGTAGCCCGCGCCAATGGATTGAATTTTTAAATCCAAGATGGCTGCCAGCGGCCATGTTTTTTGGCCAAATGACCCCAAAATGACTCGTTCCCATATACATGTCAATGTCAATATTCATGACAAATTTCATAAAGATTAGAACAAAGGTACGACCTGTAGCCCGCGCCAAAGGATTTAGTCATGCAAAGAGTAAAATTCAAGATGGCTGCTGGCGGCCATGTTTTTCGGCCAAACGACCCCAACATGACTCGTTCCCATCTAAATGTCATTTCTAATATCCATGACAAATTTCATGAAGTTCCGATCAAAGCTACGACCTGTAGCCAGCGCCAAAGGATTTAGTCATGCAAAGAGAAAAATACAAGATGGCTGCTGGCGGCCATATGTTTTGGCCGAACGACCCCAAAATGACTCGCTCCCATCTACATATCAATATTAACATCCATGACAAATTTCATGATGATCAGACGAACAGTACGACCTGTAGCCCGCGCCAATGGATTGAATTTTTAAATCCAAGATGGCCGCCAGCGGCCATGTTTTTTGGCCAAATGACCCCAAAATGACTCGTTCCCATCTACATAGCAATGACAACATTCATGACAAATTTCATAAAGATTAGACCAAAGGTACGACCTGTAGCCCGCGCCAAAGGATTTAGTCATGCAAAGAGTAAAATCCAAGATGGTTGCTGGCGGCCATGTTTCTCGGCCGAACGACCCCAAAATGACTCGCTCCCATCTGCATGTCATTTTTAACATCCATGACAAATTTCAGGAAGTACCGATCAAAGCTACGACCTGTAGCCCGCGCCAAAGGATTTAGTCATGCAAAGAGTAAAATACAAGATGGCTGCTAGCTGCCATATTTTTTGGCCGAACGACCCCAAAATGACTCGCTCCCATCTAAATATCAATACGACCTGTAGCCCGCGCCAAATAGGGCTATTTTGGTACCAAAATATGTAATTACTAAGCCTGGATATAAATTTAGAATTTTACGTCACTTTACATCACACTGGAACTTCTCATTTTATTGGTTGACATATTTAGAATACACGTCAGTATACATGACCTTTGAACTTCTCAGTTCAGGTACCCATAATTCCTAGCTGGTATATAAGCATTCGCGCCCAAATATTTCCTTACCATTCGAATATTTTTGACAGATCAATTTGGAGATCAACTTTTCGACTTATAAATTATAATATCGATATTCGATCATACTTTAAATTAACGTTAAATTTATTTAATGATTCGATCCAAACGAGAGCGAGCAGTAATCGATTATAACGAAATGCACAAATCAGGGCGAAAGGAGAAAGGTGATAAGTTTGTGCCATCCGAAGCGAATGAAGATGAAAGTCAGACCAACGAGGACGGTTATACGCCCAACGAAGAGGTAGAATCTTCTGCAGAAAGCGACAGCCAAACAAGAAGCGAAGGTAGCGATGACGAAGAGACGAAATCCATGCTTGAGGAAATAAAGCAGAATCGACAAAAAAAAAGAAGTCTCTGGACGACAGAAGAGCGGAACGGAAACGAAAGATCAGACAAGAGTTGGAAGAGTCCCGAAGAGAGTTGGCGGAGGCCGAAAAGGCAGCATTGAAGAAAGGTAAAAAGAGTAAAATAAACATTACCTTAGATAATTTGAGATCTGACTCACGTCTCAAAAAGATGTAAACAATCAATTGAAAAACCTAAGGTTAGGTTTTACATCGGACACATGTGATGATGAAATGGACAGTGATGCATCATCTGATCGGTCGGCTATATTTAAGGAGAGACCGAAAACAAACAAGAAAGTAAAGGCAAAACATAGTAATATTTCGGGCTTGGAAGCCAAATCAGCTACCACAATTTTGTATCCACAATTATGCCCACAGTCATTGTTGCAATTAGAGTATGTGAATAAAGAGATAAGATATCAAGACCTCTCCTTCAGCCAATTTGTTGCTGGAGAACTTGAAATTATTATGCAGATCAGAAATGAGAAAGAAAAGAAAGGTCGATTGTTTTTATTACGTAAAAATTTATGAGTGGAAGTCACTGTTGGACTTTTATGCTGCTGTCATTCGAAAGATCGAGTATGGTCAGGCAGACTGGGGTGATGACACATCATTGTTGGAAACCCCATTACTGGTTGGTCATACTCGGCCAAAATACGGTAAGACGTTTGCGTTGAGTACTCAGAACAGAGCCAGTCCTTTGGGTGGTGTTGCATCAGGGCGACCTACCCTAACCAAGGATAATTCGAATAGGGAATGGTTCTGCCCTGAGTTTCAACGAAATAAATGTCCAAAGAAATCACCTCATTTGAGAGTTGTTCAGGGTCAAATGAGACATGTGCAGCATATTTGCGCAAGTTGTTTGGAGAAAGATAAGATTTGTTCTTCTCATTCTGAGTCCAGTTCCAGTCCAGTTCATCAGGCTCATGACTTTCAAATGAGGCCAGTAAGAACAATGACAAATGTTCTGTGAAACATGTCGAGGCGGATTCATTTGAATTAACATCTTTTTCTGTCTCAGAACACAGTATAGCCGGTGATAGTTCATTCAACGAAACAGTAGTGAATGAAAATATCAAAGTTAGACAGTCCGGTTTGTACAATTTTGAGTTATGTCGCATACCAGTTTATTCAAAATTAAACATTGAATTTTTTGAGTCAATGTTGACAAGTTATGAAGATAAACGGTTATGTGATTTTCTAAAGTATGGTTTTCCCATTGGCATGGAAACTCAACATGTTAGACCAACAAATGTTAGAAGTAGGAATCATGCTGGTGCTACTTCCTTTCCAAATGAAATGAACCAGTATATTGAGAAAGAAATATCTTATCAAGCAGTAATCGGTCCCTTTCAACAAATTCCATTTGATACTGCATTTCTTTCTCCATTAAATTCTGTCCCCAAGCGAGACAGTGTAGAAAGGCGAGTCATTTTAGATTTGAGTTTTCCCCAAGGAAATAGTGTCAATGATTTTATTCCAAAAAATGTATATCTTGGAGAAAATTACAAATTAATATACCCATCAGTCGATAGCCTTGTTGAATCGGTCAGAGAATGTGGTCAGAATTCTTTGATATACTCAAGAGATTTGAAACGATGCTATAGGCAAATTCCTGTTGACGTTGGTGACATTGATATGCTTGGTTATAAGTGGAAGGGTCAAATTTATTTTGATAGAGTTTTACCAATGGGGGTAAGAAGTAGTGCTTTAGCATGTCAATCTATGACCAACTCATTAAGATACATGATGAATCAAGCTGGATTTAACTTGGTAAACTATCTTGATGATTTGGCAGGTTGCCAAGTTAAAGAGGAAGCTGATGAGGCATTTGTATATTTAAAATATTTATTGGATAGTTGTGGTCTTGAAGAAGCCGAAAACAAGAAATGTTAACCGTCAACACAGATGAAATTTTTGGGTATTCAATTTGATACCGAAAGTCTTTCATTGAGTATAGATTCAGTTCGCCTTTGTGAAATTCTTGATATTGTTCGATCTTGGTTGAATAAGAAAAAGGCCACGAAGAAGGAACTGGAATCATTATTGGGAAAATTAAATTTTGTTTCATCTTGTGTACGACCTGGGCGTTTATTTGTTTCACGACTCTTAACATGGTTACGTACATTCAACATCAATAGGCAGAAAGTTTCTATTCCGGAATTTGTTAAGAAAGATCTGGAGTGGTGGTCAAAATTTCTTTGTCACTATAACGGCATATCAATGATGATGCTTGAAGAATGGTCAGCACCAGATGTCGAATTGGCATGTGATTCCACTTTAACTGGCTGTGGGGCAATTAGTGCCAATGAATGTTTTCACAAGGAATTTCCTCAGTTCATTTTGAAGTTGAATTTGCATATAAATTGTTTGGAACTTCTTACAATTTTAGTCAGTCTCCAATTGTGGGGTAGTCGGTATACAGGCAAAAGAATTACAATTTATTGTGACAATTCAGCTTCAGTGACAGTATTAAATTCCGGTGCCACTCATGATTCGTTTATGCAATCCTGTCTCAGGGAAATTGTTTTCATAACAGCCACTCATCAATTTGAAGTTAAAGGTATCCATATTTCAGGCGTGTCCTACAGGATTCCGGATCTATTATCTAGATGGTCTGATATGAATGCTTATAAATTCAAAGAACTGTTGGGTGACAGATTTGTAAAAACAATTGACATTTCAGATGATCTTTTTAAATTTACAAATAATTGGTAATAAATTTCAGAGAAATCTTTTATTAAATTACAGATAGTGATATGAGAATATTGAAAGCAGATGCTAGACTATCCACAAGAGCAGCCTTTGCTAAAGGCACAATGAAGAATTTAAAGATTCAATTTGAGTCATATTCATTGTTTTGTAGTCATTTTAATCTGGTATGTTTACCAGCAGACTGTGTAGTAATTCAGTTGTATGCTCAATACTTAGTAGATCTTTTGAATCTATTGATGCCATAAAGAATTATGTTGCAGGAGTGAAAACATTACATTTATTAACAGATCATGAATTTCCGTCTGATACATATCAATTGAAGCTAATGTTTAAAGGTATAGCTAGATTGAATCCACATTCAATTAAAAGAGTGTATCCGATAACTCCTGAAATTTTATTGGAATTTTACAACATAATGGATATCAACAAGGCATTTGATGCTACCTTCTGGTGTCTATTTGTCATAGCATTCTTTACATTTTCAAGAAAGTCTAACTTAGTTCCGGATTCTGTTAAGTCTTATGATTCATCCAAACAATTAACCAGAGGTGATATTGCCATAACAGATAATTTGATGACTATTTCCTTCAAATGGTCAAAAACTAACCAGTTGGGAGAGAGAATTTTACAGATACCGTTAGTATCAATTCCAGGCTCACCATTGTGTCCCATTTTTGCCTTTAATAATATGTGTAAGTTGACACCAGCCTCAATAGAGGCACCAGCCTTTTTAATCAGAAAGACAAGAAAACCACATAATTTAAAGGTAGTCACTTATTCTGATTTTCAAAATAGATTGAAGTCACTTATACACATGACTGGTAGAAACCCAAAACATTTTTCATCCCATTCATTCAGAAGGGGTGGTTGCATAGTAGCCTTTAGATGTGGAGTGCCTTTTGATCTGATTCAAATTCATGGTGACTGGAAGAGTGATGCATATAAAAAATATTTGGAACTGAATGTTGAAGATAGGTCTCAAATGTCAGAAGTCTTGAAACAATATATTTTGAACTTATAGAAATTCATTAGTTACATTATATAGATTCATTGATTAATGTTTCTATATTTATATTTACAGAGAAATCTGTTATTCTCCTTTCTGACTCCATATGCAAGTATGTTAAAGGTGTCAATTGTACTAAGGTGGAGGCACATCGAGGAGCGTCCATCGAAAACATAACCTCGATTATACAGAAAAACAAGGGGAGTATTAGTTCCAAGTACCTTTTGATTCATGTCGGAACTAATAATGTTAATTCACATTCTGTGGAAGAGATAAAATCTTTATTTAAAAGATTATTAAAAGTAGTAAAGAATTACACTCATTGTAAATTGATCATTTCCGCTATATTGCCTAGACCTGTTGATTTTTCTTTAACAGAACAAAAAGTTATTGATATTAATCTTGCCTTGGTAAAATTATGTAAGAAGAAAAGCATTAGGTTTGTCAGAACATTCAAATCTTTTATTCATAAAGGGAGCCATAAGCCTTTGAGACATCTTTATGCGGATCGAGATGGAGGCCTTCATTTAAATTTTGAAGGTACACGAGTGTTAACTAATTTCTTTATTCAGGTTATCAAACATTTGACTTAAATTATACATTACATGTTTGGTTTATGTGTTATAAACTCTGATTTTGGCAGTTTATTGATTTTAATTGAACTTGATACTGATGTCTTTTCCCTTTATTCCTTTCAGGAGATAGTGTGAACCGCATCTCTTCCCAGACGATCAGAGGCTCTGATGACACCTCTGACTTCTGGGTTCCCCTCCCTTGAAGACATCGGCATTAATTTCTGGAGGCCTACGGCTTGGCGGTTAAAATCAATTTTGATCATGGTAACATATTAAATATGTACATGTATTGTATGTTAATGTGTTATGTGTTGTGTTTGTTTTGATACATGTATATGTATTTAGTGTTTTCTCCCTATCAACGGAGAAAACTTTCAATAAATACTGGTGCCAAAATAGCCTCTTATTTATTGGAATAGTTACCAATGCAATAGTAAGGCATTATGGTAATTGGGCTATTTTGGTACCAAAATATGTAATTACTAAGTCTGGATATAAATTTAGAATTTTACGTCACTTTACATCACACTGGAACTTCTCATTTTATTGGTTGACATATTTAGAATACACGTCAGTATACATGACCTTTGAACTTCTCAGTTCAGGTACCCATAATTCCTAGCTGGTATATAAGCATTCGCGCCCAAATTTTTCCTTACCATTCGAATATTTTTGACAGATCAATTTCCCACCCACCCAGTCCCTTTTATATAGGGTTTAAAAATATTTAATAGTCTTAAAATTATCATGAGAAATAAGTTTGTAATCAAATTAATTTGTTCTCTTTTAGAACATATGTTTAAATTAGTTTGTCTTGCATGTATTGCGGTTAAAATCAATTTTGATCATGGTAACATATTAAATATGTACATGTATTGTATGTTAATGTGTTATGTGTTGTGTTTGTTTTGATACATGTATATGTATTTAGTGTTTTCTCCCTATCAACGGAGAAAACTTTCAATAAATACTGGTGCCAAAATAGCCTCTTATTTATTGGAATAGTTACCAATGCAATAGTAAGGCATTATGGTAATTATTTAGTCATGCAAAGAGTAAAATCCAAGATGGCTTCTGGCGGCCATGTTTTTCGGACAAACGACCCCAAAATGACTCGTTCCCATCTACATGTCATTTTTAACATCCAAGACAAGTTTCATGAAGTTCCAATCAAAGCTACGACCTGTAGCCCGCGCCCAAGGATTTAGTCATGCAAAGAGTAAAATCCAAGATGGCTGCTGGGGGCCATGTTTTTCGCCCAAACTACCCCAAAATGACTCGTTCCCATCTACATGTCATTTTTAATATCTATGACAAATTTCATGAAGTTCCGATCAAAGCTACGACCTGTAGCCCGCGCCAAAGGATTTAGTCATGCAAAGAGTAAAATCCAAGATGGCTGCTGGCGGCCATGTTTTTTGGCCGAACGACCCCAAAATGACTCGCTCCCATCTAAATATCAATATTAACATCCATGACAAATTTCATGATGATCAAACGAACAGTACGACCTGTAGCCCGCGCCAATGGATTGAATTTTGAAATCCAAAATGATCACCAGCGGCCATTTTTTTGGCTGAATGACCCCAAAATGACTCGTTCTCATCTAAATGTCAATGTCAACAATCATGACATATCTCTATAAAGATTAGACCAAAGGTACGACCTGTAGCCCGCGCCAAAGGATTTAGTCATGCAAAGAGTAAAATCCAAGATGGCTGCTGGCGGCCATGTTTTTCGGTCGAACGACCCCAAAATGACTCGTTCCCATCTGCATGTCATTTTTAACATCCGTGACAAATTTCAGGAAATTACTATCAAGGCTACGACCTGTAGCCCGCGCCAAAGGATTTAGTCATGCAAAGAGTAAAATACAAGATGGCTGCTGGCTGCCATATTTTTTGGCCGAACGACCCCAAAATGACTCGCTCCCATCTACATATCAATATTAACATCCATGACAAATTTCATGATGATCAGACGAACAGTACGACCTGTAGCCCGCGCCAATGGATTGAATTTTTAAATCCAAGATGGCCGCCAGCGGCCATGTTTTTTGGCCAAATGACCCCAAAATGACTCGTTACCATCTACATAACAATGTCAACATTCTTGACAAATTTCATAAAGATTAGACCAAAGGTACGACCTGTAGCCCGCACCAAAGGATTTAGTCATGCAAAGAGTAATATCCAAGATGGCTTCTGGCGGCCATGTTTTTCGGCCAAACGACCCCAAAATTACTCGTTCCCATCTAAATTTCATTTCTAATATCCATGACAAATTTCATGAAGTTCCGATCAAAGCTACGACCTGTAGCCCGCGCCAAAGGATTTAGTCATGCAAAGAGTAAAATCCAAGATGGCTGCTGGCGGCCATGTTTTTCGGCCAAACGACCCCAAAATGACTCGTTCCCATCTATATGCCATTTTTAATATCCATGACAAATTTCATGAAGTTCCGATCAAAGCTACGACCTGTCGCCCGCGCCAAAGGATTTAGTCATGCAAAGAGTAAAATCCAAGATGGCTGCTGGCGGCCATGTTTTTTGGCCGAACGACCCCAAAATGACTCGTTCCCATCTACATGTCAATATTAACATTCATGACAAATTTCATGATGATCAGACGAACAGTACGACCTGTAGCCCGCGCCAATGGATTGAATTTTGAAATCCAAAATGATCGCCAGCGGCCATTTTTTTGGCTGAATGACCCCAAAATGACTCGTTCTCATCTACATGTCAATGTCAACAATCATGACATATCTCTATAAAGATTAGACCAAAGGTACGACCTGTAGCCCGCGCCAAAGGATTTAGTCATGCAAAGAGTAAAATCCAAGATGGTTGCTGGCGGCCATGTTTCTCGGCCGAACGACCCCAAAATGACTCGCTCCCATCTGCATGTCATTTTTAACATCCATGACAAATTTCAGGAAGTACCGATCAAAGCTACGACCTGTAGCCCGCGCCAAAGGATTTAGTCATGCAAAGAGTAAAATACAAGATGGCTGCTAGCTGCCATATTTTTTGGCCGAACGACCCCAAAATGACTCGCTCCCATCTAAATATCAATATTAACATCCATGACAAATTTCATGATGATCAGACGAACAGTACGACCTGTAGCCCGCGCCAATGGATTGGATTTTTAAATCCAAGATGGCCGCCAGCGGCCATGTTTTTTGGCCAAATGACCCCAAAATGACTCGTTCCCATCTACATAACAATGTCAACATTCTTGACAAATTTCATAAAGATTAGACCAAAGGTACGACCTGTAGCCCGCACCAAAGGATTTAGTCATGCAAAGAGTAATATACAAGATGGCTTCTGGCGGCCATGTTTTTCGGCCAAACGACCCCAAAATTACTCGTTCCCATCTACATATCATTTTTAATGTCCAAGACAAGTTTCATGAAGTTCCGATCAAAGCTACGACCTGTAGCCCGCGCCAAAGGATTTAGTCATGCAAAGAGTAAAATCCAAGATGGCTGCTGGCGGCCATGTTTTTCGGCCAAACGACCCCAAAATGACTGGTTCCCATCTACATGCCATTTTTAATATCCATGACAAATTTCACGAAGTTCCGATCAAAGCTACGACCTGTCGCCCGCGCCAAAGGATTTAGTAATCGTTCCCATCTACATGTCAATATTAACATCCATGACAAATTTCATGATGATCAGACGAACAGTACGACCTGTAGCCCGCGCCAATGGATTGAATTTTGAAATCCAAAATGATCGCCAGCGGCCATTTTTTTTGGCTGAATGACCCCAAAATGACTCGTTCTCATCTACATGTCAATGTCAACAATCATGACATATCTCTATAAAGATTAGACAAATTTCATAAAGATTCGACCAAAGGTACGACCTGTAGCCCGCGCCAAAGGATTTAGTCATGCAAAGAGTAAAATCCAAGATGGCTGCTGGCTGCCATATTTTTTGGCCGAACGACCCCAAAATGACTCGCTCCCATCTACATGTCATTTTTAACATCCATGACAAATTTCAGGAAGTTCCGATCAAAGCTACGACCTGTAGCCCGCGCCAAAGGATTTAGTCATGCAAAGAGTAAAATACAAGATGGCTGCTGGCTGCCATATTTTTTGGCCGAACGACCCCAAAATGACTCGCTCCCATGTCAATATTAACATCCTTGACAAATTTCATGATGATCAGACGAACAGTACGACCTGTAGCCCGCGCCAATGGATTGAATTTTGAAATCCAAAATGGCCGCCAGCGGCCATGTTTTTTGGCCGAATGGCCCCAAAATGACTCTTTCCCATCTACATGTCAATGTCAACATTCATGCCAAATTTCATAAAGATCAGACCAAAGGTACGACCTGTAGCCCGCGCCAAAGGAAATTGTTGATGGACACACGCATACACGGACGACGGACGCTAAACCATGGCAATAGCTCAAACTTACAAAGTAAGTTGAGCTAACAAGTCTAGAATGTTACTGAACCTGGCTTGTGTTTACATAACAAAGTGTACAAACTTGACGAAAACATACTATTTACACGATACTTATGATTGGTACAGCTGGATTGAGTGCGGATTGGAAGCTAATTAGGTACCTCTATGTATATACGCACCGAAGAACTGCATGAACACAAAGACATTATAAATACAAGAAAACCAATGTCAAAAATTGTAACGCGCTCAAGATCATATATTATATACCCATGATTGTAATTATAGAATATAAAATATATTGGTTTCACGAATGACCAACTCATAATTCCATTAAAACAACTAATCCTTCAAATTATTGCAACTATATACGGCTTATCACTGAAGGTTTCTCATGCATCTCACCAGCATTCCCAACTACACCTTTTACCGGACTCGGCCTCCGGGTCGCAGTTCGACTTTTAATCCGTCCCAAATATTCCCATTTCTATAAATAAAATACAAAGAATCAGCGAAACATTATACACGCGGAGCGCGAAATAAGATACAAGTGAATGATTGTGCCGAATACACGAGCGATGTTTGACGCTGGAGGAACATTAAACTTCCCATATAACTATAATATGGGAATCGGTTGATCGGTAAAAACCGACGAGGTAATTATATAAAACAATTCATCCGTATTAATGACTTTATTATCAGGGGGTGACGTCACACATTGGTTCGGTATCTCGAGTTCATCCGTATTAATGACTTTATTATCAAGGGGTGACGTCACACATAGGTTCGGTATCTCGAGTTCATCCGTATTAATGACTTTATTATCAGGGGGTGACGTCACAAACTGTTTCGGAATCTCGAGTTCATCCGAATTAATGACTTAATTATTAGGGGGTAACGTCACAGATTGGTTCGGTATCTCGAGTTCATCCGTATTAAGGACTTTATTATCAGGGGTGACGTCACAAACTGTTTCGGTATCTCGAGTTCATCCGTATTAATGACTTTATTATTAGGGGTGACGTCACACATTGGTTCGGTATCTCGAGTTCATCCGTATTAATGACTTTATTATCAGGGGTGACGTCACAAACTGTTTCGGTATCTCGAGTTCGTGCGTATTAATGACTGTATTTTCAGGGGGTGACGTCACAAACGGTTTCGGAATCTCGAGTTCATCCGAATTAATGAATTAATTATTAGGGGGTTCGGTATCTCGAGTTCATCCGTATTAATGACTTTATTATCAGGGGTGACGTCACAAACTGTTTCGGTATCTCGAGTTCTTCCGTATTATTGACTTTATTATCAGGAGGTGACGTCACATATTGGTTCGGTATCTCGAGTTCATCCGTATTAATTACAATATTATTAGGGGATGACGTCACATATTGGTTCGGTAACTCGAGTTCATCCGTATTAATGACTTTATCATCAGGGGTGACGTCACCAATTGGTTCGGTATCTCGAGTTCATCCATATTAATGACTTTGTTATCAGGGGTGACGTCCCAAACTGTTCGGTATCTCGACTTCATCCGTATTAATGACTTTATTATCAGGGGTTGACGTCACAAACTGTTTCGGTATCTCTCGAGTTCGTCCGTATTAATGACTTTATTATCGGGGGTGACGTCACAAAAACTGTTTCGGTATCTCGCGTTCATCCGTATTAATGACTTTATTATCAGGGGGTGACGTCACATATTGGTTCGGTATCTCGAGTTCATCCGTATTAATGACTTTATTATCAGGGGTGACGTCACATATTTGTGATGTCGCAGATTGGTTCGGAAACAGTTTGTGACGTCACCCCCGATAATAAAATCCGTATTAAGTCCGAATTAATTACTTTATTATCAGGGGTGACGTCACATATTGGTTCGGTATCTCGAGTTCATCCGTATTAATTACTATATTATCAGGGGTGACGTCCCAAACTGGTTCGTTAACTCGAGTTCATCCGTATTAATGACTTTATTATCAGGGGTGACGTCACAAATTGGTTCGGTAACTCGAGTTCATCCGTATTAATGACTTTATCATCAGGGGTGACGTCATCAATTGGTTCGGTATCTCGAGTTCATCCATATTAATGACTTTATTATCAGGGGTGACGTCCCAAACTGTTCGGTATCTCGACTTCATCCGTATTAATGACTTTATTATCAGGGGTTGACGTCACAAACTGTATCGGTATCCCGAGTTCATCCGTTTTCTCAAAATCTGCCAGAAATTTCTTTGTGAAATTTGGTACGAGCGATTATTGTGACACATTAATTAAGAAACATCGACCCAATGGATATTATAAGTTATCATTTACTTTACTTTTATGGCATGAACAATATTTAAAATGTCACTGTTTTCATGTACCAAGAAGCTCTGTAAAAATATTGTTTTCAAAAGTGCAGTTCAGATATCCATGATAGGATATCTCATGATCACGAGAGGAGACGTAATGATTCTTGATTCGTGATATTTAATGATTCTTTTCATTTAGAAAGGCAACTACCTATAAATAATTTGCTATATTTGAGAATTTCCATGTCATGCCTGTTGGTCAATGAACAATTAGGCTGAGATGATTCTCGGTCATGGGTTGATAACCAAGTTAAAGCTGACCACGATATCTCTTAACACTGTGGCCCAATTTCAGTTGGTTGCTCCCTGCTTGAGTGGACCACACTGCATATCAACATTGGTGTCCATTGGGTGGAATATGCATGTGTGGCTGCTTTGTTCTTCATTGTGATATATGTGGGTATGCTGCTTCATTA
The DNA here is from genome assembly GCA_032622095.1 of Siphonodentalium dalli. NCBI lineage: Eukaryota > Metazoa > Mollusca > Scaphopoda > Gadilida > Siphonodentaliidae > Siphonodentalium > Siphonodentalium dalli. Next base: position 156,384,477 of record CP136068.1, on the reverse strand, counting down.
CGCAATTAAAAACTTATCTCAACATTATGAATACAAATTAAGCCTCCTCGCATACAGCCAAGACAAAAAGATATTTGGTGATTGGAGTTTTGTGTGAAATTATTAATTATTCTAGGAGTTCTTGGTACATAATATTGTCAACCTCTCAAATGTAAAAAGTCCATTGTTGTTGTTGTTTCTCAATCATTGCTCAGATGATATATAGAATGAAGATGATGACATGAGAAACTCAACATTTTTTGCTTGGTAGATCCAAAGACATTCTTTGTTGAAAATCTCTTGCCATTTTTTGACTGCATTTATCCAAACGTGCGTCTCCCTCTAAAAAATACCAACAATCACACATGCTCGTGTGACACATTGATCTGAACAAACATACAATATTAAATAACACATGGAACATATACAACATTAAATAACACATGGAACATATATAACATAAACAATTAAAGCTGCAAATATAAATACAAAAACATTATTTCCATTAATTACAGATCATATTCAGCATTTACAATAATTTTAACCGTTTTATATGATTTTTGTCAATCAGAGTTTTATAAAGATCACCGAATTGTTTACTGTATCAAGGCTGTTCGAGTTCAGCTGCTTCAAATTTTAGCTCAGAAGTGACAGAAAGGATATTTACATTTTACCAATTTAGAGACCAATCCTCGTCTTGATTGAACAAGCATACCCATATCACATAGCTTGTGAATAACTGATTAATTTTACCAGACCCATATCATATAGCTTGTTAATAACTTATGCAGACCCATATCATATAGCTTGTTAATAACTGATGCAGACCCATATCATATAGCTTGTTAATAACTGATGCAGACCCATATCATATAGCTTGTTAATAACTGATTAATTTTACAAGGTCTGGGAAATGCCAGTTATAGCTATAATAGATAGATATATCTAGTTTAGCTACATTAATATATTAAAACAATATTTCACCAATTGGCATTACATACAAAACATCACTGCTGCAACTACAGCTGAGCTGTGATAACTTGATACACCTTAAATTGATGTGAAACACTCCGGCATGGTGAACAAATAGAAATGGAGAATAATCTTGCTCGAAGTAGTTATTTTGTACGAATATTAATCCAACATTTTGTATATTAATTAAATGCAATGACTCTCGATTGCGAATTCATTCGTGTTATTTAATCGCCGGATAGTTACGTCCCGAGTCGAGATGTAAATATTTACAATTGAGCGTAGTTCAGACGGTGTTTGCAGTGGAGTGGTATGGTCGATTTCTTTGAAATTAGTAGAATGCTACATTCCCCGGGTTAGCATAGTGCATGGGTACTCAATTTCTATTTGATCACCCTACTCCGATGCATCCAATTATGTGATCGCCTCTTCTACATATATGTCGGTATAATTGTAAAACCAGTGACAGCTTTAGAATATTTTGTTAATTGTACACGAAATAGCAGAATATACTCACTTAAAAAACATATTATGGCCTTTTTCGGTGTGTGAAATTTATAGTTTAGTACACAAGCACTATGCTAATCTTGGGAATGTAGCATTCTACTAACATCGCCAAAAATTTCAAAGAAATCGACCGTACCACTCCATAGAAATCGACCATACCAGTCCATAGAAATCGACCATACCACTCCATAGAAATCATCCATACCACTCCATAGAAATCGACCATACCAATCCATAGAAATCGACCATACCACTCCATAGAAATCGACCATACCACTCCATAGAAATCGACCATACCAATCCATAGAAATCGACTCTACCACTCCATAGAAATCGACCGTACCACTCCATAGAAATCGACCATACCAATCCATAGAAATCGACCATACCACTCCATAGAAATCGACCATACCACCCCATAGAAATCGACCATACCACTCCATAGAAATCATCCATACCACTCCATAGAAATCGACCATACCACTCCATATAAATCGACCATACCACTCCATAGAAATCGACCGTACCACTCCATAGAAATCATCCATACCACTCCATAGAAATCGACCATACCACTCCATATAAATCGACCATACCACTCCATATAAATCGACCATACCACTCCATATAAATCGACCATACCCCTCCATAGAAATCGACCATACCACTCCATAGAAATCGACCATACCAATCCATAGAAACTGTAGGATTTAGCACTTTACTAACATCACCATAAATCAGAGGCAAATCGACCGTACCACTCCATAGAAAACATCGTCTGAACAATGCTCAATATTTACTACTCGATTCGGGATGTATCAATCGGCGATAAACTGACGAAAATGACTTCGCCATCGAGAGTCACTGCATTTAATTAGTATATAAGAATGACGGCGTTTATTGTTAATTTGGATATACTATTTTAAAAATACCTAATTTGAACAAGATTAATCTACATTTCTATTTGATCGCCCTACCGGAGTGTTTCATATGACTTTAATAAGAGTTGTCAACCAGGTCAATACACCTTTAAAGTTATTATTTCGTGAATTAGTCTCTCATCAACCAGATTCACACATTAGCAATAGTTAAATGTACTTATAACCATTATAGCTATAGTTGAATGTAATTATAACCATTATAGCTATATTTAAATGTACTTATAACCATTATAGGTATAGTTAAATGTACTGATAACCATTATAGCTATAGTTAAATGTACTTCTAACCATTATAGCTATAGCTAAATGTACGTATAACCATTATAGATATACAACATATAGTCTGTTAGATAACCATTATAGCTATAGTTAAATGTACTTATAACCATTATATCTATAGTTAAATGCACTTATAACCATTATAGCTATCGCTAAATGTACTTATAACCATTGTAGCCATACAATAGATAGTCTATTAGATAACCATTATAGCTATAGTTAAATGTACTTATAACCATTATATATATAGTTAAATGTACTTATAACCAGTATGGCGATAGCTAAATGTACTTATAACCATTATAGTTATAGCTAAATGTACGTATAACCAGTATAGCTATAGTTAAATGTACTGGTAACCATTATAGCTATATTTAAATGTACTTATAACCATTATAGCTATAGCTAAATATACGTATAACCACTATATATAGTTAAATGTACTTATAACCATTATAGCTATAGTTAAATGTACTGATAACCATTATAGCTATAGCTAAATGTACTTATAACCATTATATCTATAGCTAAATGTACTGATAACCATTATAGCCATAGTTAAATGTACTTATAATCATTATAGCTATAGCTAAATGTACTTATATAATTATAGCTATAGCTAAATGTAGTTATAACCATTATAGCTACAGTTAAATGTACTTATAGCCATTATATCTATAGTTAAATGTACCTATAATCAGTATAGCTATAGCTGTCATTTGCATACAAACCTGTTTAACCCTTTCATGGCGGAGTTGCGCTGGTGCAGCATAGAATATACTATGCCAATGCATTATCTTATATAAGCGAGTCTCCCAGGGGGATCCTCCCATATATAACAGGAAGCACTGGCTTATAAAATCAAAGTAAATATCGCTAGGCCAATGCATTCTCTTATATATACGAAGCTCGCTATGAGAAATTCGCGTATATAAGAGCATGCTTTGTCACCGTTAAACCCTTTCGTGACCGGAGATGCATCAAAGATCCTGTGTAAGATCATACTCTTACACGTGCGAGTCTCTATAGGGAGCCTAGCATTTATATCAGAGAAGCACTGGCTTACAAAGTCAAGGTAAAATATTGTTAGGCAAATGTATTCTCTTATATATGCTCACCCGTATAAGATAATGCATTGGCACAGGGTTTACGCAAAAAATTCAGGAAGCTCCGGTCATGGAAGTGTTTAGACGACGAATAATGAAACATATAGGTTTGCGGAACATCCCTAGTAACTGTCCGGTGCTGCTAACTGATCACTGGTCTGTCCAGTTATAGCAGGTTCGTAACGTAATACTCATTGTTTTGTAACTGGCCCATGCTTGATGTAACATAGACGTTCCGAATAATTTGGTCCCATGCATGAAGCACATTCCGACGAGTCCATGCATTAACTTATATTATACCGTTCGAGCGATGTAACTGATTACTTGTTTGTCCAGTTATATACAGCAGGTTCATAACGCAATACACGTTATTTTGTTCCTGGCACATACTTGATGTAACATAGACGTTCCGAACTTCCGACTAATTTGGTACCATGCAGCACATTATGATGAGTCCATGCATTAACTTATATTAAACATATCGAGCGACCACGCTATCCATAATGTTACAGTCCATCCATGGTCCATCGAGCGACAACGTTGTCGATAATGATTCAGTCCATCCTGTGATAGGTGTGACGTGAAGGAGCTGTACACTGATGACTTGTCCTTCTTGATAAAGAGCTCGTGTCTATAACATGTACGTAAAGTTCTCTTTATGTTTATAGCTGACCAACGTAAGACGTAATATATTTATTATTCCCATTTGAAACCATGAAGCACATTCTGGCAGGGTTGACGCATATTCCGACGGGATGAGTTACCGATATTACAGAACGACTATACGTTGTCCGTCACGGCTCAGTTCCATCACTTGATTACCCCAGTTGTTGCAGACGTAAATGTTGTCTCCAAACACGCACACACCGATCGGACGAGACCCGCCACACGGTGTCGTTCTGAGATGTGTCGTGAGATCCGGGGACAACACTACCACCTGATCTGCTCCATAATCCGTAACAAACACAGCATCGGCCTCCGGAGATACAGCCAAACCCCGTGGACCCTTGAAGGCGTGTGACGACTGAGCCACGACGTCACCACTCGTTGTTAACGCACGCACACACTTATCACGATAACACGCAACGACTAATCTGTCCCCAACAGTTACGATACCTCTACATCCTCCGGATACCGATAACGATGTTAGACGACTAAGATCCGATTTCTGAAACACCGATATATTATTTTGATACCATTGCGTTAAATAAATGCGATCCTTCAGATGACAAATACCATAAGGTTGTTGTTTGGTCGTGAGAGTGACAGACTTGGTGGTTTTACCACTTTGAGTAACCACACTGAGCTTGCATGGATCATTGGTAGCGATAATCATCTCTGAGGTTGGACTCGTATCGATGAATGTCATGACCGCGTGAGATCCACCGCAATCAAAGTCAAACTCCTTGACTATTTGATGGATTGTCTTGACAGGCTTTTGACATATATTGATTGTCTTGACAGGCAGCTGACAGATATCGATAGTATAAGCATCGTGCAGAATCTTCTCTACAGAATCCAACACTCCTTTACTGACCATAGCCTCGTAATGTATGGGTGATAACTCTTCAAAATCTCTGATCATTTGTTTTGACTTGGATACAGTCTGACGTAACCTGACTGAGCACTTGTGCAGGGATTCGGCTGTCATTGCTTGAGAAGTGGCATTTGAAGCGACATTAATTTCACCTATTCGTATCGCCGCACCTTCATTTGCCCCTGAGCCCGACTCTTGCTGAATCCCTGCTGACAATACTTCTTGTTCTTTCTTCAGTTCTATCAAAACGTTTACTATCTTATCAATGCTCCTTGCTGACAATGTGTGTTTTGAGATGGTCTCTCTCACACGACAGAGATCATTCTGTTCACAATCATCGACAATCCGGCGAATCTTGGAATAGAGTTGCTGAACTTCTGTTATCATATCCTTCTCTCTTGCGTCCTGTTTGTTTAACCAATCGGGAACGGATTTCTGTATCGCTGTGGCTTCTGAGATTAATTTAGCAAGAACTGAATCGTATTCTTGGACATCGGCTTCAAACAGTTCTTCAAGTTTACAGTCTGGATAAGCAGCCAAATGACACGAGGCACAACATGCTATGACGTGTGTTCCGCAGAACGAATCAAATGGCCGGGAATCAAGGTCACAGAATGCAGCAGTGGACATGGCTTTTCTGAAAGATAAAAGTAGAACATAATTAATATGGGCGCTCATTCACTGAGAAAAACATCGGGTCAATATGGCTATCCTAGGGATAGTCACAAGTATATATTTTGAGTCACTTTGACTAACCCACACCTTCGGTGAGTCATTATGACTAACTCTTGTGTTAATCATAGTGACTAAGTTACACAAGTAATAACTCTAATTGCAACAGTGCCTAAAATAATACTTATTATTGCTAAATATTCGATAATTCCATTGCATCGCTGTTCTATTGGATCGATAAGTGAACGAATGTGATTGGGGGTGGGGGTATAAAGGCATATCTATAAGAAATTCACTCCCAATCAAAGGCTACACTATCTGGATAAAAGGGTCCTATTCCATGACACCAGACATTTCGGACAAATGAACTTGTTAAACAGACCCAACCACAAACTATTGTTATACCTATATTGAAATCTCTGATTTAGAGAATGAATTTAATGTTTGTCCTGTTTCAGTTCGGTCTCTGATTCTGGAAAATATGTCATTATATTATCAGTATTGATAATTTGCACACAATTTCCACCAAATTATATGTTCATATTCCCAGTGTATCAGAAAAGTTAGTCACTATGACTAAATCCTAGTCATTTTGACTAACACAACTGTAGTGTAATGGACTAATTAGTCGACTTGACTAACAACTTCTTAGTCGGTATATCTAACATCACCATAGTCACTGTGACTAATTGTCTGACTTAGTCACACTGACTAAGCTAAGGTAGTCATCATGCGGACTGACTAACTTGTTTTCTTCTGTGTTGTTATCACTGGAAGGTTAATAATTGAAATAGCATGTTATCGTTACACTTTAACAGTTTCTGTACTAAATTATGATAATTAATAGTAAGCCTTCTACACTTTGTGTATGCTTGTCGTCTGCTTATTTTCCTGAACACCCTCTAACTGAATAATAGATCAGTCCAATATATACTTTTATAATTGAGCGGGAGAATCCATTCATTGTAGGAAGGGTTAACTTACTCTTGTATCTTCTGATTCTGATGGTCGAGTCTGTTCGTGCAGTTTGAGTTACTTGTCCAGTTCTTCTTTACTATGAGATAATTCTTTTTTAATTTGCTCCAATTCTCTTTTTATTTTTCATGTGAGAGATTCTCATCTTTATTAAGCTGAAATTAATAAATACTTATTATTTAAATTTCGACTTCCTGTTTGGATTTGGGGAAAGAAGCCAATTTCAATTGAGCACCATCTTCCAAATAGAGGTCAATATGTGTGATTTTCGCTAACCCTACATGTCAGATGTGTCACCTGGTCAGACACCCACTTACCACTTATTGGTTACCCATAAAATCAATAGCGATGGATGGTACTACCGGTGAATCGAGATACAGAATGATGAGATACAAGTAATATATGTGTGACATTCCAGGGGGGGGGGGTGCAGTTGGAAATTCCAAGGTAGACACATACCAACGAAGTCCCTCTAACCCTTGTTGATAAAATGGCACTTTTTTATTTCCCGAGATTAGTGTCCATGATGAGCTTGCCAGTAAAACTAGTGACCATGTTCATGGCAAATAACTCACAAAATACGGTTGGCACATGACAGCCTGATACTCGAACGATTTGCGGTTTAGCACCGGACAATATCCAGGTATGTCGATAAACTGTAAATTTGTTAGGTCAACGTAGCTTTATTAGGTCAACGTAGCTTCATTAGGTCGATGTAGCTTAATTAGGTCAATGTAGCTTTACTATGTCAATGTAGCTTATTTAGGCCAACGTAGCTTTATTAGGTCAATGTAGCTATACTAGGTCAACGTAGGTTTATTAGGTCAACTTAGCTTTATTAGGTCAACGTAGATAATTTAAATACGTGTATAAAGGGATGTAGTTATGATCACGGGTTTCAATGTTTCACTTTAATAGCATCAATTAATTCGGTTAAAGCGCAATCTTCAGGTGACAAATGTAAGGTAGTAATTTGTTTATGTTGTCACTTTCTGTGAATCAAAATAAGTTTATACTTATTGCAGCACCCAATACATATTTTGTCATCATATTATGATTGGGCAATACATAAGTTGATAAATTAAGCTCAAACTGGGCAAAGTTAGAGAGATTTAAATAGTTTGTAATCGATCATTTTAAAATTTCATGATACAGCATGATAACTTATTTTCAACCAGTTTTTCGGCGAATAATTCGCCAAAACTATTGCCTCGTCGAAGATTTGTTGTACAATGAATGCCATTTTCAACTACATGATGTGATTAGAACTAAATCGACCCAAATTGTTCGACACCAACGTGGGGTCAGGTGGCATTTTCGACATCAGGCGCTCTACTATAAGAAGGATAACTCTATATTATCACACGGCGTCATCGAACTTGATCGAAGGCTTCAGTGAAACTCAAAATTATACAATGTTTCCTACTTCCAGTTTTTGGCAAATCGGAGAGGTGTACAGCTTTACCTACCAAAAACAAGAATGATACACCACAACTGAAATATGTTCCAGTGAGAAATTATTAAGAAGGGAATTAGAATTCCAGTTCTACGATACGAACAAGCAGCTATACAGTCCAAAGTCCAGATCCTATCTGAGTCATTGCTAAATATAGCTTCGTTTGATAATAAAAACGATTCTCAAACCATTAGTGACGTGTGGGAGAATATTCGACGTTTTCCGCTCTGCTATAAGAAGGATAACTCTATATTATCACACGTCGTCATTGAAGGCTTCAATGAAACTCAAAATTATGTTTCTGACTTCCATTGTTTTTGGGCAAATTAGAGAGGTGAATAGCTTTACCTACCAATAACAAGAATTAGCAGCCACAAGTAAAATATGTTCCAGTGAGAAATTATTAAGAAGGGAATTAGAATTCCAGTTCAACGATACAACAAGCAGCTATACAGTCCAAAATCCACATCGTATCTGAGTCATTGCTAAATATAGCTTCGTTTGACAATGAAAAGAATCTGAAACCATTAGTGACGTGGGGGAAATATTCGACCTTTTCTGCTCTGCTATAAGAAGGATAACTCTATATTATCACACGGCGTCATTGAAGGCTTCAATGAAACTCAAAATTATATTTCTGACTTCCATTGTTTTTGGGCAAATCAGAGAGGTGAGTAGCTTTACCTACCAATAACAAGAATGATCCACCACAAGTAAAATCTGTTCCAGTGAGAAATTATTAAGAAGGGAATTATAATTCCAGTCAGGGATGTGGCTAGAGGGTCTCCGCTGGGGGGGGGGGGGTGTCCACCTTGGGAATTTCCAACTGCACCCCCCCCCCTCTTGAGTCGGAATCACACCAACACAACTTTTTGCATAATTCCATTTGCACCCCCCCCCCCCTTGAGTCGGAATCGCAACAACACAACTAATTCCATTTGCACCTCCCCCTTGTACCTCATGCTCAGGCCTAATTTCCTATATATTCATAAGCCATGCTTCTATTTTCCCAGTATGAGAACATTAAGATATTTTAACCTGAAAATTTCCCCCAAAAAAACAACTAGTGATCTAATTCCAGACAAATGCACACACCTACCGACAACAGACCAGGAAACACCGGGCCGACCATGGTTGTTCGGCCCGGTGTGAGAAAATTTGAAAACTATACAAGAAAATCGCATCTCCTAGTGTTGGAAATTTCAAACCTAATGCTCCCCCTCAGGTTGGAAAATTCTTCAACTGATGACCATTTATGTCTACAAGTTTGACCAAATGTAGTAAAATATTGCTTTGCTAAACTAATTAGCAGTTTTGTATTGGCCATGTGGATGGGACAATGACACACCGGGCCGACCATGGTTCGGCCCGGTGTGCGAAAAATTTTGAAATCTGAACAAGAAAATCGCAAAATCCTAACATCTAGGCTAGCCTCAAGCCTTCCTACTGTTGGAAATTTCAAACCCTACACCCCCACTTAGGTTGGAAAATTTCCAACTGATGACAATTCCAATGACAATGTTGACCAATTGTATGACAATATTGTTTTCTTAAATTAACTAGAAGTTTTTGACTGGCCACGGGGGAGGGACGAGGACACAAGCTTTCCAAGTGTTGGAAATTTCCAACCTGTCACCCCCCTAAGGTTGGAAAATTTCCAACTGATGACCATTTCTGTCAAAAATTTTGACCAAAAATAGGAACATATGCAAATATTGGTCGAAAAACAATAAATTCCCCCAAATAAATTGTTTTATAATCGAACTACAAGAACATTTTCAACCTATTGTTGGTGTGAAATTTCGTTGTGGCAGGTATGAAATTTCCAACTATTGAAAATATAGCTCTCTGCTGGGGGGGGGGGGGGGGGGGTGAGACACCACCCCCACACCCCCCTCTAGCCACATCCCTGATTCCAGTTCAACGATTCGAATTAGCAGCTATACAGTCCAAAGTCCAGATCCTATCTGAGTCATTGCTAAATATAGCCTCGTTCGACAATGAAAGGATTTTGAATCGATTAGATGTGACGTGTGGAGAAATTCCCACAAGTATTCCACGGTGAATTTATGTTGTACTATTTCCCAAAAAACATGTGCGTAGATGTATTATCGATGACCCCCCCCCCCTGTCAGGGACGTGGCTAGAGGGTCTCCGTTGGGGGGGTGTCCATCTGGGGAAATTCCAACGGCACCCCATTGAATCAGAATCAGACCAAACACAATTTTTGCATAATTCCATTTACACCCCTTGCACCTCAGTGCTCAGGCCTAATATCCTATATATTCATAAACCATGGTTCTATATTCCCGGTATGAGAACATTCAGATATTTTAACCTGGAAAATTGCATAAATCCAAACATCCAGTGGTCTAGCTCCAGACAAATGTAATGTTTGGTCTGATTCTGATTCAAGTGGGGGTGCAGTTGGAATTTCCCCAGGTGGACACCCCCCCCCAACTGAGATCCTGTGCGTAGATGTATTATCGATGACCCCCTGTCCGTATATGAATTATCGATTACCCCCCCCTGTACGTAGATGTATTATCGATTACCCCCCCCCCCTGTACGTCGATGTATTATCGATTACCCCCCTGTCCATAGATGTATTATCGATGACCCCCCTGTCCGTAGATGTATTATCGATTACCCCCACCCCCGCGTCCGTAGATGTATTATCGATTACCCCCCTTTACGTAGGTGTATTATCGATTACCCCCTGTACGTAGATGTATTATCGATTACCCCGCGTGTACGTTGATGTATTATCGATTACCCCCTGCACGTAGATGTATTATCGATTACCCCCCTGTCCATACATGTATTATCGATGACCCCCCTGTCCGTAGTTGTATTATCGATTACCCCCCCTGTACGTATATGTATTATCGATGACCCCCCTGTCCGTAGATGTATTATCGATTACCCCCCCCCCCGCCTCCGTAGATGTATTATCGATTACCCCCCCCCCCATGTACGTATATGTATTATCGATTACCCCCTGTACGTAGATGTATTATCGATTACCCCCATGTACGTAGATGTATTATCGATTACTCCCCTCTACGTAGATGTATTATCGATTACCCCCCCCCTGTACGTAGATGTATTATCGATACCCCCCCCATGTACGTAGATGTATTATCGATTTCCCCGCCTGTCCGTATAATAATGTATTATCGAATACCCCCGTCCGTAGATGTATTATTTATGACCCCCCACCCTGTGCGTAGATGTGTTACTGATTACCCCCGTCAGTAGACGTATTATCGATGACTCTCTCCCTGTGCGTAGATGTATTATCGATGACCCCCCCCCCGCTGTCCGTAGATGTATAATCGATGACCCCCCCCCCCCTGTACGCAGATGTATTATCGATGATCCCCCGTGTATGTAGATGTATTATCGATTACCCCCCCCCCCGTCCGTAGATGTATTATCGATTACCCCCCCTGTCCGTAGATGTATTATCGATTACCCCCCTGTCCGTAGATGTATTATCGATGACCCCCGTCCGTAGATGTATTATCGATTACCCCCTGTTCGTAGATGTATTATCGATTACTCCCCCTGTATGTAGATGTATTATCGATTACCCCACCTGTCTGTAGATGTGTTATCGATGACCCCCCCCCCCCGTACGTAAATGTATTATCGATTCCCCCTGTCCGTATATGTATTATCGATGACCCCCCCTGTCCGCAGATGTATTATCGACGACCCCCTGTACGTAGATTGATTATCGATTACCCCCCTGTCTGTAGATGTATTATCGATGACCCCCACATGTACGTAGATGTATGATCGATTACCCCCCTGTACGTAGATCTATTATCGATTACCGCCACCCCCGTCCGTATACGTATTATCGATTACCTCCCATGTATGTATATGTATTATCGGTTACCCCCCCCCCGTCCTTATATGTATTATCGTGACCCCCCCCCTCCCTGTCAGTAGATGTATTATCGATTCCCCCTGTCCGTAGCTGTATTATCGATTACCCTCGGCCCTCTCCGTATATGTATTATCGTTTACCCCCCCCCCCCCCTGTACGTAGATGTATTACCGATTACCCCCCCCCCATGCCCTTGGTCAACGTCAGTAGCTTTGTGTGACCCACATTATGTGAGTAAAGGGGGGATGCCCAATAGCAGAAGAGTCCACATATAGAGGTACCATGTCTTGCCCACCGGAAGCTGACATAAGCTAATGATAGGCAGAGCATCCTGCTGTAACGGCAGTTTCTGATATACAGTCTCAAAGATTTGGAACAGAAAAGATAGCAGAAACCCATAGAACACACACAAATTCTGTGTTATGATTTATGTTTCATGATAACAATTGATTAAGGCTTTGTATGACCCACATGCGTAATATAAGGTAAGTGCGAAAGCCCCATACATATTATCTGGTATATCAGGTACCGAGCACCTAATATATATCGTATCTAAATTAAAGTTATACACGCGTTTATAGATATGTTATCCATTCCCCCCTAATGTTATTGTTGCTGTCCCGTAGGTAAAGTCGAAATCAAGCTATTTTGCGCAGATATGATATGTGTAAATTCGCGCAGATAGGATATGTGTAAATTTGCATGATAGATCAGCGCATTAGCTGCTGGATACCAAATTCCAAGCGGATTTAATGCAACCGTTCAAATTGTACGTTTATGTTTATTTTAATATGGGATTTATTATGCCAGGATTATTTATTTATGTGTCTCTGTTATTTTAATATGGGATTTATTATGTAAGGATTCACACACTATCATAAAAGGTTATATTGTTGGTGCGAATTTGGGAGGTGTCGTTGTTATTGCGACACTGATACGTGGGAGAATATAAAATGTCACATACAATAATACCGAATTATAGGTACGCGTATTTGTAGTTAAAGTGGTGTGAAACACTCCGACAGGGCGATAAACATAAATTGAGAATCTTGGTCAAAGTAGTTATTTATCATGAATATCAATCACAATTGACAACATAATTGACAGCTATACTTATATATTGATTAAATGTAATGACTCTTGATGGCGAAATCATTTGTGTTATTTTATCGCCGATATTTGCGTCCCGAATCGAGATGTAAATATTTACAATTGTGAGTATTTCAGACGATGTTTTCTGTGGAGTGGTGTGGTCGATTTCTTTGAAATTTTCGGCGATGTTAGTTGAATGTTACATTCCCCATGTTGACGTATCGGTTTATAGCTGTTTGCATAAACTCAAAGTATCATGTCAGTATGAGATTGGGGTGTTTGAAACATAGGCTTATGGATATATAAGGTGTTAGCAGGGTGACATGACATATCCGAGCTGTTCCCCTTATGTTTAGCGTGATAACCCCGCATTGACCATTTTATAGGTCAAATTAAGGTCATGGTCACGACCCGTCTCGTACAAACATTACCCGGACATAAATACCCCTAGGTATCAATTTATGCCGATATTTCGTCGAAGGGCGCGATATGGACTTGATACGACCATTGTGTGGTCAAGGTATGGTCGGGGTCATGATTGGATTGGTCGAAAAACGTTCCCTAAACAAAAATACCCCCAGGTATCAAGTTTCGTAGCGACTCGTCGAAAGGCGTAAAATGACCTCGAAATGACTATTTTGAAGGTCAGGGTATGTTCGGGGTCACGTTATGACCCGTCATAAACACTTCGCGGGTAATGTACCCTTAGGTATAATTTTAGAAACTTGTACATCAGCTATCCCGGATATTGTTAACAAACAAACATATATACAGACAGACGCCCCAAAAATTATATATGTATATTCGAAGATGATACAGCAGACAACCAGACAAACAGACAGACATAAACATGTTATAACTTACTCATTAGTATTCTAGCATGCAGTATCAGGAAGGGGTTTTTATAAACACGAATAATGTGGCAAGAGAACGGGGAGGATGTCTGCTGAGCATATTAAAGAAAAGGCTGGTGTTTTATGGTCAGTGTCCCAATTTTGTGCAGACAAATTGTTCCTCGTTCTCTTGACATTCTCTTGACATAACCTTTGCAGTGGAGAGTAGGATTCTGGAGCGGTTTAATGTAATTTTGAAAAGGTTTTGGAACGTACCCCCTAAAGTTAATTTTTTTATGCCAAAGGTGTAATTTGGAATTTTAGATTTATATAAATAGGTTGATGTTTTGGAAAAGGTGCCAAAGTTTTTGCAGTTGCAGCTTGCTGACTTGTGCCATGCTAATCGCATGTCACATATATGTTTCGACAAACTACGGTTGAATGGAAACATTTCCTGTAAATCTATCACAAATTTTCGACAAAATGCTTGGTTGGTTTTCATTGCAGCACCCAATATAATTTATTTCATCATATTATGCTTGGTCAATACACAAAGAGCCGAAACGTCACGTGACATGCGCTTAGTGTGTTACAGAGTCACGTGACATGCGCTTAGTGTGTTACAGAGTCAGCAAACTGCAACTGATGATGATTCTATCAAACCTTTTTGACATCTTTTCAGCTCATTGGGAGTCTATTTCCAAAATTATCTAAATTCTAATTTTGGCATTAAATAAAATCAACTTTTTTAGGGGTACGTTACAAAAATATAATTTTGACATCTTTTCAGCTCATTGGGAGTCTATTTCCAAAATTATCTAAATTCAAATTTTGGCATTAAATAAAATCAACTTTTTTAGTCACGGGAACGAGGAGCAATTCGCTGCGATAAATTGGGACCTTGGTCATCATTAATCTAGCCTCTCTTCTTTAATATGCGTATAGCAGACATCCTTCTCTTTCTCGTGTCATCCATACCTTTAGGTACCACATTCATTACAAACGGTATTATTAATTAACAACGAACGCTTGATATAGTGATATATATATATATAATCATCTCCACCCCACATACTAATATATATTTCCCACTTACATGTATACTAAGTATAGAATCTACCCCATTGTAATATGTTCCAAAATCCTAAGGTAATAATGTACTGGTGTTGGTAAGTACATTACAACTTGCATACATCTCACAGGAAGATGCATTACCCTATTATCGTGACGCATCTATATTCATAATGTGGAATCTTGGTTAAATGGTTTACCACCACCTAGATATCACATAGTCATATACTGAATACAATTCCAGGATTGAATATGTGTGTATTGTAAGATGTGTATATGCATACACCTATTTTACACACACATCACGTGAAAAAATTACATATATGGCGGCAGAATGGTCGGCCATTTTACTATCATGTATCCTTTGTTGACTTGCAGATAGCCGAGGGGTCACTCTCGGTTACCAGTCGATCCTTCATACTAGTCTGTTCCTGCTAGTCTGGGGAGTCGGAGTGGTGCTATCCACCCAGTTTGAAGTTACTAGATCTGACATCCCCTTTGCCATATGGCATACACCATAAAACAAACTACTGTTGAATGGAAACATTCCTGTGAATATATCACAAATTTTCAACAAAATGCTTGGTTAGTTTTCATTGCAGCACCCAATATAATTTATTTCATCATAGTATGCTTGGTCAATACACAAATGACAAATTAAGCTGAAACTTAGCAAAGTCAGACAGATTTAGTTTGTGATTATTTCAAAATTTCAATATAACGTATTTTCAACCATTTTACGGTAAACAATGTCCCCAGAAATGTTGCCACATCGAAGATTCGTTGTACAATGCCAATTATCTAGTGACTGGTGTGATACTGATTATAAATAAAAGGCCGCTCGGCCACAGTGTCCCCCGACCGGTAGCTTCATTTGGAGCGGAGGCTTCGTGGAAGTATACTATATGGATAAGACACTTGTGCATTGTCTCATTACTGACATGCATATAAATAAAAAAATCTTTAAAAAAGCTCTTAAAGTCAAAATATAACCTCAAATTGGCACAAAATGAAGAAAAATTGAATTTTCTAAGTCGAAAAGCCAATAACTCTGAGAAAAATGATCGGATCAAACTCAAATTCGAACTAGATCTGTATCTTGATATGACTGATCGACATTAAAACGATATTTGCAATTAAAGGATCCAAACTTGAGATATCATCCGGAAACCGAAAAAGTGAGAAATTTTCTAAGTAAAACAAGTCGAAAAAGGGCCACAACTCTCGAAAAAATGGGCTGACCCATATTCGAACTTGACCTGTACATAGGGCTGATAAACTCACATACCAAATTTGGTTCAGATATGATCACACAAACTGAAGTTATCATCCGGAAACCAGAAAATTACAAGATTCTAAGGGGAAAAAAGGGCCATAACTCTCGCAAAAATAGGCGGACTAAACCCATATTCGAACTTGACCTGTATTGTGGTCTGATAAACTCACCTATAAAATTTGCTTCTGATCTAATAACCGAAACTAAAGTTATCATCCGGAAACCATTTCCAGACGGACGGACGCACGGACGGACACCGGCTATTTTAATAGTCCCCCGAATTTTTTTTTTTTCGGGGGACAATAAATCAGGTCACCACTAGTTATTCGCCAGCACAGGGTCAAGTCACAATTTTATACCTAAGACGCTGTACTATAAGAAGAAAAACTCTGTATTATCACACGGGGTCATTCAAGGCTTCAGTGAAAGTCAAAATTATTCAATGTTTCTTACTTCCAGTTTTTGGCAAATGAGAGAGGTGAGTAGCTTTACCTACCAATAACAAGAATGAGCAGCCACAAGTAAAATCTGATGTGATACTGATTATAAATCAAAAGTGTCGACCGACCACAGTGTCCCCCGACAACGTGGCAAGTCGATGCCGCTTTGTTAAAGAAATTAAAAAAAAAAATTCCGGCATCTATATACATGTTGCACATCTCCAATGTGTCGGTAACAATACGCTGACGTTTCAAATATCTACGATAAAAACTATAGGAGGAGTTGATTACACCATGAAGTTACCCTCATACAGAAAATTATATATATAAAAATTCAAAGTCGAAAGGCCCATAACTCAGGGAAAAGTAATTGGATCAAACTCAAATTCGAACTTGACCTGTATTTTGATATGAATGACCCACAAACGAACAGAATTTTTAATTGAACAGTCCAAACTTGAGTTATCATCCGGAAACCAAAAAAAAAAAAAAAATTTAATTTTCTAAGTCGAAAACAGTCAATAACTCTAGGAAAATTCATCGGATCAAACTCAAATTCGAACTCAATCTGTATCTTGATATGACTGATCCACATACAAACGGTATTTGCAATTAAAGGATCCAGAATTGAGATATCATCCGAAATCCCAAAAAGTGAGAAATTTTCTAAGTAACAAAAAAGATGAAAAAGGGGAAATAACTCCATCAAAGAACATCGGATCAAACCCAAAATTGCAGAGCACATGTGTTCTTGGTTGAGACACATACATACCAAGTTTAAATGAAATCGGATGATCATTACTGTAGTTATAATTCCGGACGGACGCACGGACGGGCGGGTCTGATTACAATAGTCCACCAAAAATAAATTTTTCAGGGGACAATAAATTGGTCCAAACTTGTTCCACGCCAAGCCGAGTCAGATCACATCTTTGGCCTGAGCCGATCTGCTATAAGAAGGATAACTCTACATTATCACACGGCGTCTTCGAAAGCTACAACGAAACTCAAAATTACGTTTCAGTCTTCCAGTTTTTGGCAAAATAGAAAGGTGTGCAGCTTTACATACCAATAACAAGAATGATCCACCAGAAGTAAAATCTGTTCCAGTGAGAAATTGTTAAGAAGGGAAATAGAATTCGAGTTCAAGGATACGAACAAGCAGCTATACAGTCCAAAGTCCACATCGTATCTAAGTCATTGCTAAATATAGCTTCGTTTGTAATGAACAGAAACCGGTTACCGCTTCTATATTTTAAATTAGATTTATGCATTCAGCGAAGTCGGCGACATTAAGCTGGTCAACAATAGAAAATATACTGTGACTGCTTCCATGGCTTCATTCAACGTGAACGTTGATAAAGGTATCCTTAACCCAAACGCTGTGTATAACTTAACACCAACGCTGTGTATAACTTAACACCAACGCTGTGTATAACTTAAACCCGACGCTGTGTATAACTTAACCCCGACGCTGTGTATAACTTAACACCAACGCTGTGTATAACTTAACACCAACGCTGTGTATAACTTAAACCCGACGCTGTGTATAACTTAAACCCGACGCTGTGTATAACTTAACCCAAACGCTGTGTATAACTTAACCCCGACGCTGTGTATAACTTAACACCAACGCCGTGTATAACTTAAACCCGACGCTGTGTATAACTTAACCCCGACGCTGTGTATAACTTAACACCAACGCTGTGTATAACTTAACACCAACGCTGTGTATAACGTAACACCAACGCTGTGTATAACTTAATCCCGACGCTATGTATAACTTAACCCCAACGCTGTGTATAACTTAACCCCGACGCTATGTATAACTTAACACCAACGCTGTGTATAACTTAACCCCAACGTTGTGTATAACTTAAACCCGACGCTGTGTATAACTTAAACCCAACGCTGTGTATAACTTAACCCCGACGCTATGTATAACTTAACCCCAACGCTGTGTATAACTTAAACCCTACGCTGTGTATAACTTAAACCCGACGCTGTGTATAACTTAAACCCGACGCTATGTATAACTTAACCCCAACGTTGTGCATAACTTAACCCCAAAGTTGTGTATAACTTAAACCCGACGCTGTGTATAACTTAACCCCAACGTTGTGCATAACTTAACCCCAACGCTGTGTATAACTTAACACCAACGCTGTGTATAACGTAACACCAACGCTGTGTATAACTTAACCCCGACGCTGTGTATAACTTAACCCCAACGCTGTGTATAACTTAACCCCAACACTGTGTATAACTTAACTCCAACGCTGTGTATAACTTAACCCCAACGCTGTGTACAACAACCCCAACGCTGTGTATAACTTAACTACAACGCTGTGTATAACTTAACCCCAACGCTGTGTACAACAACCCCAACGCTGTGTATAACTTAACTACAACGCTGTGTATAACTTAACCCCAAAGCTGTGTATAACTTAAACCCGACGCTGTGTATAACTTAACACCAACGCTGTGTATAACTTAACACCAACGCTGTGTATAACTTAAACCCGACGCTGTGTATAACTTAACCCCAACGTTGTGCATAACTTAACCCCAAAGCTGTGTATAACTTAACCTAACTTAACCCCAACGCTGTGTATAACTTAACACCAACGCTGTGTATAACGTAACACCAACGCTGTGTATAACTTAACCCCGACGCTGTGTATAACTTAACCCCAACGCTGTGTATAACCTAACCCCAACACTGTGTATAACTTAACTCCAACGCTGTGTATAACTTAACCCCAACGCTGTGTACAACAACCCCAACGCTGTGTATAACTTAACTACAACGCTGTGTATAACTTAACCCCAACGCTGTGTATAACTTAACCCCAACGCTGTGTATAGCTTAACCCCAACGCTGTGTATAACTTAACACCAACACTGTTGCGGTTTTTCATCCATTGTGCGAAGCTTCGTGAAATGTCATCACTCCAAGAATCTACCACCATCAGGACATCAACTGGTATAAAACGTTGAATGGTCACTAGAAACTTCGATATTATAAATTTCAGATCATAATTAGCACCTCATTAATTATATATGAATCCATCGTGTAATTAATATGTCAAATTGACCCGCTATGTTACAATCACCCTTATAGCCTAAATAACTGATTCATCCCTAACACAGGGCTACCTATGAGAAGTTTGTCTATGTAAACTGAATGAAATTATAAAATTCTGTCGAAATCGGACGAAAATGTGTTCTTAAATCCTTAACCCCAAAGCTGTGGTGGTTTTCATCCAATGTATCGAAGCTTCGTGGCATGTGCCTAAAGACTCGTGGCTTGTCATAACTCCAAGATATACCATCATCGGGACATCAACTGGTATCAAACGTTGAATGGTCACCAGAAACATCGATATTAGTAATTTCAGACCATAATTAACATCGCATTATATTTAACCCATCGTGTAATATGTCAAAATGACACACTATGTTGCATTTACCACTAAATAACTAACACACGGATACATATAAGTTATATATGTCTACTTAATGAGAGTATACAGTTCTGTCGCAGTCGGGGGAATAATGTGACCTTGTACCCTTAACCCCAAAGCTGTATGTGGCCGGTTTTCATCCAATGAACCGAAGCGTCGTGACGTCATGTACCGAAGCTTCGTGACGTGTCACACCCCCAAGAATATACCATCCTCGGGACATCAACTGGTATAAAACGTGTAATGGTCACCAGAAACTGCGATCTGAGTCATTTCAGACCATAATTAACATCCCATTATATATTAACCCATCGCGTAATATTTATATCAAAATTACACACTATGTTACACCACACCTATACAACTGCTACATATAATAAGTTTATCTATGTCTACTTAATGAGAGTAAACAGTTATGTTGAAATCGGGCGAAAAATTCGACTTGTCAGAACTCCAAGAATATAGCACCATCGGGACATCAAATGGTATCAAACGCTGAATGGTCACCATAAACCTCGATATTAGTCATTTCAGACCACAATCAACATCGCATTATATATTAACCCATCGTGTAATATGTCAAACTGACGCACTGTCTTACACCCACCCTACTATAATAGTCTGGTCGATAAAAGGTTTGACCTAGAAAAAATTTGGACTAAGTTGGTTTTTATTCCATTTTGAAGAGGAATATTTCCTCTATATCCAAAATCCGCTAAAATCCGCTTTGAGCAAACTTTTTTACAGAGATTTTTAAAAATGCTCATTTTTCGACCTTGCGAAGTACGTTTTTCTACAATATCCCTCATCAGCGACACCAGAACGCATTAATCCTCCATCCGATATATACATGTACCAGTTTGTGTAAACGAGTATAGGGGGCGAATAGAGTGACAAGGACAGAAAACAATGCAATCGCGGCGATGAAATGGCTGTCAAAATGGCCGCAACTACAATCCATGCTACGATGAAAGCAACATGTTGGATAACCCCCTATAAGCGAAAATACACATTTGTAATTTACAAGAATGTTGTTATATATCTTTAAAGGTACACATATAATTAAAACAGATCTATCTGAATGATTTATCGATCACTGCTACGCACGCTAATCCAATGATTTACGTTCGGGTTTTCTTATTAGAATACATCCAACAGTCGGACCAAAAACAGTTATTATGGGCATGCAACACACGAAGTAATATTTTGTCACACAGTGTGTGGTAGTTTCCTTTTGGAATGATGATTAATTATTGAATGTAAAGCAGAAACTGAAGAGCCCACCCTATCTGTGTAAATACTAGTTATATTTCCAGAATTTTCAACACTCTCCGTGACAATAAACCATACACGTATGTCGTAATGCTGATTATACTGTCAAGAAACACTTATCTCTTCAACAGAATAGTACCATATCTCACTAGATCGAAGAGACTGTACGTCGTACATTTTATTTAGTACTAGTTTTCATGGTGCTCCCAAACCGGTTTCTTAGTAGACAATTATGTTCAAATTACTTCAATCGGCACTTTACAACATGAATATGTACCCCGCAATAAACACTATTAGTTGTCAGTATCTTGTTGTTTGAAATTATGTTACCATTGCCACCCACATACTTGCGCTAAATATCAGGCCATCAGCGTTTATAGTTATTAGTTCTGCGTTTACCATTCACTCAATGTTGCTATTTATGGTTTTGTATGCAGCAGATATGTGTAACATTAGGGAGAATGGGTAAACGCGGCGATGCGGTTGCAGGAAAGGTCGTACGTTTCGCGTATATGTGGCCTTAGTGCATTTAAGAGCACATACTTTCCAGGTATAAAGACAGTCTCTGCCATAGAGTATGTAGGCAAATTGGGTTATGTTGAGAATTTATTGAAGATAGGCTATTGTAATCCTTTGTATTTTGATAAATTGCGTTCATGGTATACCACCATGTATTTGTGTGATAAAAATTAAATATTCGTGTTTAATCACTTGACCGGAGGCAACTATGACTACTATTTTAAGACACGGACAATAGGATCTACACATTTTACCGAGTACCATATGAATAGCTCTCATACTGTTCTATAGTAGTGAATTTTGACAGACTGTGTGATGTAGATTCCAAAATAAATGATTATCGGTCACATTCGTGAGACTGTTTTCATTACATATAGATCTGCTTCTAGAATAGGTCACACAATGAGTACATCCCTATTAGATCACATTTAACTGTTTTAATACACATATATTACACGATTCAAGATAAACAGTACAGATAAAACTGCGTTATTTTTCTATTTCTTGGCGCCCAAAAAGTTCACATTCAATCGTTGTATGAGACCTGGCTTTCGGTTGCTCTCTCGCGAGATACATTAGAGAGAATTCTTACATACTATTATCAATAGCTCCCCTTATACTCTGAAATCATTCTTCCTCGTATAATTCGACGGCCTGTTCGTTCTTGTATAACCAGCTATTCAATTTTCCGCAAATTGTAAATTTCATTCGATTTTGTCCATTTTGGCGGCAATTTTGGACAGACATTCTACCGATGGCGAAATTCAGGATTTTTCTATACCAACTGCCACCATGGATGCCATCTTGTATTACAGAAAATGCTCAAAGCGGATTTTGGATATGTTATAGAGGATATATTCCTCTTCAAAATGGAATAGAAAACAACTTAGTCCAAATTTTTTCTAGGTTGACCCTAAAATTTTAGTTTATCGACCAGACTATAACGGCTTCCTCTTTAACACAGGGGATTAAAACAATTTGAAATTGAACATAAGTCGAGATAAATGTCTTTAGTTAAACAATTTTGATTTTCAAAGCCATACATCGAACATACAAACATGCTAATACAAATATTGAACGTTTGATAACGATGACACCGCGGCATCCCATAGCAATTCAGCAATTTCCAGAGGAAACATTTAAATGGCAGTCTTTCGAGATTTAATTACATGTATGGCATAATATGTTGTCTATATTGTAACAATGACCGAGGCTGTTTAACTGTATACGGTCGAATAAGGTGTTGATGGTTAAATAATTGATCATTTAAGCATATAAATGGACTAATGGGACCATATCTTATGATTACCCTCCGTACAATAGGGTTCGGTAAACGAATATACCCTAATCGATAATCCGTGGTAATCAGGTCAATCTTAATCGTAATCCAACATTCATAATGTAAACAGACCGAGATTTCCCCACATCGCAGTTTTAAAACATAGGAATCCGTCCCTTGAGTTCCAATTATTTTAGAATATAAACGATCCATATAAAAGTAATTCAAAGACAAAATGTGTGCTATCGAGAGTAAATGGGGAGAATTTTACTGAATTTAGCCATTAATGATAGTAACGCTGCGGGAGCACTTCGTTTCATACACTATATGTGACGAAACTTGTCAATTTCATCATGTTCATTTCATAGTTTCCACCTATATAAACTATCGCCCCACGCATGTCGATTTCAACGACGAGTAATCGGGATCGATCTGCGGCGTTGATACCTGAAATTACGGTGGGTACCACACTTGGACGCATATAGTATTTTTGCGAACCGCTCTGCAGGCTAGACAATGTTATGGTTAATTAAACATATATTTTGCTATTGATACACGCATTATCCGCTATGACTGATAAGTATCTTTGAAACGAACTACCTAACGTCAGAAAGTGTCTACTATTTATGATAAAATCGGAAATGAGTCGGAATTTCTATTAAATTTATCGGAGTGAGAGCAAGCTATGGTCGCTATCCCATTGAGGAAACATTCCGCTTTGCGAAATTATGTTTTGAATAGTGGATATCACCATTTAACTGGGAGATATATAGCTTCATCTGAGGGAAGATATGTTCATTTAACAAAACCGCAGTTCTCTTGTTTGGGGATACCCTCGGGTTTGGCGATATATACCACGTGCATGTATGTACTATATCTAGTCTTCTAACACTTCCAAATCTAAAATGTTTTGTTTCGTTTGTATGCACAGTATAGTCTCTATAGTGCTGAAGTACAGTGACTTGTTGGCCCGTGTTGAACATTATAGTTGGAATATAAATCTTTGAGGTATACCGATACATGCAGTTAATCTTGTGGTCTTTAGATTTTGAGATGCAACTCCCAATTTCCCAAACATAAAATTACAGCTGCTGCTTAAGCTTATTCTAGGATCGCAGGACTATAGTGGAAATGGCAGACAATTAATTTTATTTTAAATACACTTACAAGTTCCAGGGACGTGGCTAAAGCTACAGATACAAATATTGAAACAATGTTTCCATTCATTACGTGTCTTATTCAGCATTGACACTAATTTTACCCTTTTTATAAAAATTTTGTCAAACCGAGTTTTCTAAAGATCACCGAATTGTTTACTATATGAAGGCTGTGCGAGTCCAACTGTTTTAAATTTTTAACGCAGAAGTGACAGAAAATATCTTTACTTTTTACCAATTTAGAGACAAATCCTTTTCTTGATTGAACAAGCAGATCCATATCATATTGATTGTTTATAATTGATTTTAAATGCACTTACAAGTTACATGGACGTAGCTGTAGATCGATGGGGGTATCCAACTTGAAAATTCCAATTGCACCCCCCCCTAATTGGACCAGACACCAAACAACCAGGTTCGCAGAAATCCATGTGCACACCCCATTGGGTTAAACTTACCAACTGGTTATTCAAGCTTGCCAACTGTTGGAAATACTCAACCTGACACCCTCATAATACCCAACCTGACACCCTCATAATACCCAACCTGACACCCTCATAATACCCAACCTGACACCCTCATAATACCAAACCTGACACCCTCATAATACCCAACCTGACACCCTCATAATACCCAACCTGACACCCTCATAATACCCAACCTGACACCCTCATAATACCCAACCTGGCACCCTCATAATACCCAACCTGACACCATCATAATACCCAACCTGACACCATCATAATACCCAACCTGACACCCTCATAATACCCAACTTGACACCCTCATAATGTGGGAAAATTTCCAACGAATGACCGACCATTCCATACCAACAGTTTCACCAGAAGTATAAAAATATGCCACTGTGGTCTTTAAACAACAAATTCCCCACAATTACTGGTTGGGCAATCAAACACTGAGAACAATTCCAACCTATATATCTGGTGTAAAATTTAAAATTTAAAATCTCCAACTAATATTCTGTCATGAAATTTCCAACTGTTGAAAATGACAAAAGACACCCCAACCACTCATTCCATGTCGCGTCGTCCATGTACAACTGACAAGCATCGAGCGCTCTCCAAAATTTCTGCGTAATTTCTATTCAGGAGAACCGTTAGAAATTATTGCCCTAATCAATAAACAAACATTACCTAGAAACAAGATGCGATTGAGTGCGAATTGGCAGCTAATTAGGTGTCACTATATATATGTACACATCGAAGAACTGCATGACTTATACTTATTGCAGCACCCAATACAAATGTTGTAATCATATTCTGTTTGGGCAACACATAAGTTGATAAATTAAGCTCAAACTGGGCAAAGTTAGAGAGATTTAGTTCGTGATAACGTATAATTCGCCAAAAATGTTGACTCGTCGAAGATTAGTTGTACAATCAATGCCATTTTCACGTACATGATGTGATTAGAACTAAATCGACCCAAATTGTTCCACGCCAACGCATTCAGATCGCATTTTCCACATCAGACGCTCTACTATAAGAAGGATAACTCTATATTATCACACGGCGTCAGCGAAGGCTTCAGTGAAACTCAAAATTATACAATGTTTCCTTCTTCCAGTTTTTGGCAAACAAGAGAGGTGTACAGCTTTACCTACCAAAAACAAGAATGAGCCACCACAAGTAAAATATGTTCCAGTGAGAAATTATTAAGAAGGGAATTATAATTCCAGTTCAACGATACAAACAAGCAGCTATACAGTCCGAAGTACACAGCGTATCTGAATCATAGCTAAATATAACTTCGTTTGATAATGAAAGGAATCTGAATCGATTAGATGTGACATGTGGGGGAATTCCCACTGGTATTCCCCGGTGAAGTTCTGTTTTACTATTGCCAAAACCAGACAGTCAATGGCTGTGGGATCGCTCACCTGACTGTAAAGATTGAGAAGACTGGGACTCTGAAGATTACAACTGTTACAGTCAGTAATTGTCAAAATCACTTAAGATAACTTATTATAAACAGGGACATACTCTCGGGTCTGGAATATAAGTGCAGGGTTGAAATTTTCATCAAAATACAGTCTTGCATTTTACCAATAACATTGAATGGGTACTCTGTCCGACCAAAAAGAGTGGGGATGGATACATATGCTTTCGAAAACAGAGGCTAATATAATTTAATTAGCAAATTGTTCGGTTTTCCATCGCAACATGCATTACACAATCCCGGTGCTCCGAACCTCAATCATATGTTGATCAGCAGTGCAGCGATTCAATTGTTCTATTGGCTAGCAGGTCGGTATTAGCAGATTTAATAGCACATATTGGATTGGCCCCCCCCCCCCCTGTTTGCATCGCTAAATCATGCATCCTGGACGCACATGGTGGAAGTCTAATCTATAATGACGGGTTGCGCGATTTATTGTCACGTGGCTCCAGTTTACTATATCATTTTTAGTATAATTTATGATGTAGTGTACGTTGCACAATCACATTTCCATTGTTTAACTAGTGGAGCCCCGGCACGTGGTTATTGATTTTTCTGTATGACGTAAATACTATGATGCGCGCCGTACAACTGTATACTTCCATTGGTTAATTAGCGGAATCCTGGTTCGCGAATTTAGCTTTTTTGTTGGTCTTTAAAAGCAAATGTCTAAGAGTTAAATATACCAATCATGTTCAAAATTGCTGAGATATTTCTCTTAAAAAATACTGCAAATGTAATTGAGAGCGTTGCGCATTTTAATTTTTAAAATCCATGTTCCCACCGGTGTTTCGGGAGTCCCGGGACTTCGTCTCATACATGCGACTGCAGGCCAACAATATTTATAGTATATTGACACTTACTAGTACAGTGCCGGGATTTTATAAATAACACTCGATCGATCAAGATTTGTTGTGGGGGGAATACAATCGGCCTGTTTTCCAAAATTACAATACAGGAAATAATAAAAACGTGCAGACTGGAATAAGCTTTGTGCAGGGAAAATATTTTCTAAAATTGACTAAACGTGCATGCTCGTTTATTCCAGACACGACAGTAGCTGGATGTTATCAGATGAGCAAGGCTCTTCACTTTGAAATTTTTAACTGCCCATCACTGACAAATCA
This sequence comes from Siphonodentalium dalli, assembly GCA_032622095.1. NCBI lineage: Eukaryota > Metazoa > Mollusca > Scaphopoda > Gadilida > Siphonodentaliidae > Siphonodentalium > Siphonodentalium dalli. Next base: position 156,356,663 of record CP136068.1, on the reverse strand, counting down.
ACCAGACAACCAGACCACAGTCCTAAGTTCACAAAATTCCTTTTGCAAATCCCTCTTAGAATTAAATTTTTAACTGGTACCAGTACTTCAAGCTCACGAACTTGGAAACTACGAACCAGACATCGCCCATAAAGTTAAAATTTGTGGTCATTTCGGTCTAAAAGTTAAAACACGACGTAGCAAAAATATGGACTGTTACTGGTTGAAAAATCAAATATACAACTACAGTTGTATCAGGCATGAAATTTCCAACTGTTTAAAATGTTGATCAAAGTAGGGGGTAAAAATCCCACCCCATCTACACTTCCGACTCATTGCCACCCCATCCAGGCAGGTTAGAAATCAATAGGAATCTATATACTATTATACCAGTATCAAACAGCATAGATACAGGTAGGGTGTGTGGTTGAGAGTTAAATATCTTATCTCTGACGAGACGGTAAAATGAGAACCGGGGGGGGGGGGTTGAGTTTTACCTCTCGGGACGAAAAACGAGTGCGATAACGTTAACATGTTCTCAAAGCTGGGTTGTTCTATATTTATTGCTCACTTTGAAGATTGTGGATTATAATATACTAACATTTAGGTTGATATTGTTTCATTTAATTAAACAAACGTGTTCTTAATGTAGACTATACTTCATAATGTAGTGAAGAAATATTCTGTTAAGGTCGACGTCGCCAATGACGTTGTTGGTGTAATCGGTTTGTATTGTTCTAGAACAATACACAATCTTTAATTGAACGTTTTGAATTCATCTATATTTTGTCGTATTCCGCACAAATAAGCCATTGTGTTTGCAATAATAGAGCAGAATAATTCATATTCGTTGGTGGGAAATGTTCACATAATAAGTTCAACAACGTTTGTTAAACTTATTATTTGAACATTTAACAAGAGAACAACTCATCAGTGAGTATTTAGTATAGAACGGGAAATAACACAGAGAACCTCGTGTGTCCCGTATGACCGCAACTATGAACACGCACATAATGGACTTTAATGCTCCAAAAACAGCAAATAACCAATACTGTCTTTCCACCCAAAGTGCATATTATCAACTCACCAAGAGATTCGATGATGAATGTTGTCTCTCCGAATCAATTGCTAGTCACGAACGACTCCCCGCCTTGGATGGCGAATGTTCCACAATTCCGAACGGTGCACACCCTCGCTATGATTCCACCGACGACAAATGAACCACAGTTATCTTTAAATTTGATTGGATGCGCCTCGAACATACAACCGAGGATCGAGAGCGTTTTACATGCGAACAGAAGCAACAAATCACCGACACAGAAGCTCGCAAAGTTATCAAAACGTTCTCCCAAGAATCTCGCAAACCTGTTACTTATTTATCGCGATTCCACAAAACGAATCAGCAGTGGCAAGACAACGGGTGTATGGACTCAAGGGGCGTGGAAATCAGGTCAATACCCACATGTCGCTCCGAAAGGGGCGTGGAAATCTTGTCAATACACACAGGTCACCCCTAATGGGGTATGTACATGTAAATCAGGTCAGCACCCATATGACACTCCGAAAAGGGCATGGACACCAATATACCAACATGTCACTCAGAAAGAGGCGTTGCAATCATGTCAATACCCACATAACACACCGAAAGTGGCGTGGACATCAGGCCAATACCAACATGTCACTCCGACAAATGGTGTCGGTGCGTCTGTTCGCAAAGCAATAATTCCAAGAAAGGAGCCACCTTCACGAAAAAACAACCAGGGACATCCACAGAGAGGGATGGGTGAAACGTTGCGTATATTTAATCAGCTTGGAACAAATGATGTCAGACACGGGGCACACGACGGGGAACACGACGACGGGACACACGAGGTTCTCTGTGGGATATCAATCGGGAAAAAACAAACATTGACCAAGAGCCAAGTCGACATCAAATATCTTCCGGGTTCGAAATCAGCTGAACTCCCTTCAGATTTCTTAATTGAGAATGAGACCAGAGAAGCTGTGAGTAAGGTAGATAGTATGTCGACTGATACTGCTGACGTCAGACGCTACGTCACAGTGGTAAACGGTGAGAAAATAGGAGTCGTTTCGCTAAATGACTACGACAAGCATGCCGACATGGCAAAGTGTAGAGCGACCGACGATCACACGAGAAAATCAGCAAACCATTTGAATGACGTGGGTTCAGGACATAACCATCACAATACAGGTGGTGCTGGCATCGTGGATACGTCCGAGCCAGCACCTAGGTATGTAGATGGTTGTGGGCCATCTCAGTGTGTTATTTGCAAAAAGATCCTTCCACCCGTGACCGTCATGGAGATGCACATGAATTCACACTTCAACGCGAGTGTATTCGTTTGTGGGGTGTGTGGTACGACATTTCCGGGAGGCGGTAGCCTACGGCGTCATATGACCAAACAACACGGACTGAAGGAATTCGAATGCGACGTTTGTCTGCGAATGTTCATAGAAAAAGACAATCTTACGCGCCACATGAACAGGCCGCACCAATGCGCCATCTGCCGGAAGGAATTCTCACAGAAACAATCACTCAGAGATCATATGAGAACGCACGCAGACGACCGAGTGTTCGTGTGCCATTTGTGCGATAAGCGGTCTCCTTGCGACATACCCTGACGTACCACTACAAGCGACATTATAACCTTAAGCCACACGTATGCAGCGTGTGCAAAGCAAGCTTCGTTAAGCAACATGAACTCGTACGACATCTGGGTCGCAGTCGCCCAAATGGGACAAGGTGTATGCCAACACAATCACCCAAGTGATATACGTTCCGAGAAAACGCCGAAACGGGAAACGATTTTTGTCAAAACAATCCCCCAAGTGATATGCGTTCGGCAACAAGCATGCAAACAGTGTCTGCCATTTCCAGAATGAGGTTCACAGAAGGGGGTAGCAGACACTATTTGCATGCTTATTCGGCAATAACACAATGCCAAGATTTACATGAAACACTGTTCGATTTTTCGTCATTTACTGTTTCGTAGAGTAACTAGAATTAGTATCTATGGACCTGAATTGAATGTTATTATATGATCACAAGTTTATTTCCCAATTCCTTTGTTAAAACGTAATCTATCGAGATATCTAACAAAGTTTACCTCATTAATAAAATATGAGATTAATAACTATTCTGAGTGATGTCTGATACTTCATGGGTTAACATAACTTATTATTATGTAGGTTTTCCTAGCGACGTTCAACGTCAAAACTTCTTGTCCAATCAAATAGCATATGGTATTGGTGAATATTTACTTCCTCGGGTTGACAACTCCTCATGTCAACCTCGACACAATGGTGATAATATTGTATAATTTGAACGGTTTGTTATTAATAAATCACAAATATAAAGAGAAAACGTTCAATAGTGACGCCATGGGTATATCACACACTGTCTTGTCAAAACGGTGAAATTAAACTCTAGAAGAGGGGCAGGCATGGAAATATGTTGCCGGACATGAAATTTGGCAGAATGAGGTCACAAAAGAGTGAATTTAGTGACGCTACCCCGCAAAGTGGGCTAGCATAACTAAATTAACCCTCTGCCAGTGAGGACCTCAATCTACTTAGGCCTCATATGGGAGACCTATATTCAGATTTTGGTTCCCAGATGGTGAATATTGTGATGTCCACTCATTGGGCACCTCGAATAGTAAATATGAGTCTAGGTCTCCCATATGAGGCCTAAGCAGATTGAGGTCCTCACTGGCAGAGGGTTAATTTAGTTATGCTAGCCCACTTTGCGGGGTAGCGTCACTAAATTCACTCTCTTGTGACCTCATTCTGCCAATTTGGGGATATAGAAAAATAACAAAACAGAATCTGTATGATGAAGTTTTTTAAGAACTACATTTTGTTTTTATTTGATAATAAAGATGCTTTCCAGAGAAGATGAGTTCTAAGCATAATGAGGTTCCCATGGCGATGCTAGCCCGCGTCTCTATATTCACACTCTGGGGACCTCATTCTCATTACCACAACTTATTTTCAGGCCTGAACAGTGGGGGGTTCGAACAAAAAAAATTCAGACACGTATGATACTTTTTAAAAATTTATTTGGCCATTTTTGCGACCATCTATCCTCGATGCTCATTTGTTTTCGTTTCAGCAAGTTTTTTCCGACCATTATTCGACACCCACCCACATAGAAACACGAAATAAAAAAAATCGGAAAAAAGGTTGGTGTGTGTGATTAGTGGAGTTTGAAATGGCATTGACTGCTTATGCAATGTGTCAATGCCGTTTATCTTTGGAGTGACCACGGCAGACATATACCGGATATTTATTAAGTTTACAACAAACAATTTATACTAAATGTCGAAAGACAATTTTTATGTTAACATGACATGATATCAAAGTTTTAAGGCAAAAAAATACACTCACTATGATAGTACATAAACGGGATGGATGAGCCAACTTCTGTCATCAACCGTGATCTGTAAACAATTGCAGGGCGACCTGGCAACAATTTGTGTGCATTTGCTGCCATTTTGTCAACCATCTTAGATAAAAAGGATCTCAAGATTGAATTCCTACACGAAATATCTCCTCTAACTTAGCTCTCTCAATTCTGTTCATTTCCTCTTTATTGTTTTGGTTTAATTCCTCAGTGCTTTTTTAGAGGAAACTGTTTAATGGTCCAGAAGATTTGGGACCCAATGAATATAATATTTTGTTCCTGAAGTGATCCAGGTGATGTGTTGACACGCATAACGGAGAAGTGAGGCGGACGTTTTTATCCCTTTAAAACAACAATAATTTATCTGGAAGATACAAATAGTCACATTTCCACTGCCGGTCGCCACTTTGGAAGCCATGTTAATAGGGCTTTATCAATTTTAGTTTTAATATGTGACATAATGCTGTAACCATAGCAATAATATCAAAATGACATAGTGCATGGCTATTCTAAAAACCGCAGACGAGTTGGACGCCATCTTGATTTGGAGCCATTGTTAGCAATATGCAGTAGAGATAACAACTTTACCTAATGTTTTTTAAATCAAGTAACTGCTTGTCAGCGATTATCCATTTGTCTAACTAATTGAACGGCCACTCGCTATGTTTATCAGGAATGTGATGCTGGGTGATCGAGATATGCATCCATGGCTCATTATCCGCCCCTCCCCCACACGAATGTGATGCTGGGTTGATATGCATCCATGGCTCATTATCCGCCCCTCCCCACACGAATGTGATTGATATGCATCCATGGCTAACTAACCGCCCCTCCCCACACACGATTGTGATTGATATGCATCCATGGCTCATTAGATGCCCCCCCCCACACGAATGTTATTGATATGCATCCATGGCTCATTAGCCGCCCTCCCCACACGAATGTGATGGAGATATGCATCCATGGCCCATTAGCCCCTCCCCCACACGAATGTGATTGATATGCACCCATGAATCATTAGCCGCCCCTTCCCCACACGAATGTGATTGATATGCACCCATGAATCATTAGCCGCCCCTCCCCACACGAATGTGATTGATATGCACCCATGGCTCATTAGCCGCCCCTCCCCCACACGAATGTGATTGATATGCACCCATGGCTCATTAGCCGCCCCTCCCCCACACGAATGTGATTGATATGCAACCATGGCTCATTATGCGCCCCTCCCCCACACGAATGTGATTGATATGCAACCATGGCTCATTATGCGCCCCTCCCACACACGAATGTGATTGATATGCAACCATGGCTCATTAGCCGCCCCTCCCCCACACGAATGTGATTGATATGCACACATGGCTCATTAGCCGCCCCTCCCCCCACACGAATGTAATTGATATGCACCCATGGCTCATTAGCCGCCCCTCCCCCACACGAATGTGATTGATATGCAACCATGGCTCATTATGCGCCCCTCCCCCACACGAATGTGATTGATATGCAACCATGGCTCATTATGCGCCCCTCCCCCACACGAATGTGATTGATATGCAACCATGGCTCATTATGCGCCCCTCCCCCACACGAATGTGATTGATATGCATCCATGGCTCATTAGCCGCCCCTCCCCCACACGAGTGTGATTGATATGCATCCATGGCTCATTAGCCGCCCCTCCCCCCACACGAATGTGATTGATATGCACTCCTGGCTCATTAGCCGCCCCTCCCCACACGAGTGTGATTGATATGCACCCATGGCTCATTATGCGCCCCTCCCCCACACGAATGTAATTGATATGCACCCATGGCTCATTAGCCGCCCCTCCCCCACACGAATGTGATTGATATGCACACATGGCTCATTAGCCGCCCCTCCCCCACACGAATGTGATGCTTGGTGATCGAGATATGCATCCATGGCTCATTAGCCGCCCCTCCCCCACACGAATGTGATTGATATGCAACCATGGCTCATTATGCGCCCCTCCCCCACACGAATGTGATTGATATGCAACCATGGCTCATTATGCGCCCCTCCCCCACACGAATGTGATTGATATGCACACATGGCTCATTAGCCGCCCCTCCCCCCACACGAATGTAATTGATATGCACCCATGGCTCATTAGCCGCCCCTCCCCCACACGAATGTGATTGATATGCACACATGGCTCATTAGCCGCCCCTCCCCCACACGAATGTGATTGATATGCAACCATGGCTCATTATGCGCCCCTCCCCCACACGAATGTAATTGATATGCACCCATGGCTCATTAGCCGCCCCTCCCCCACACGAATGTGATTGATATGCAACCATGGCTCATTATGCGCCCCTCCCCCACACGAATGTGATTGATATGCACACATGGCTCATTAGCCGCCCCTCCCCCACACGAATGTGATTGATATGCAACCATGGCTCATTATGCGCCCCTCCCCCACACGAATGTGATTGATATGCAACCATGGCTCATTATGCGCCCCTCCCCCACACGAATGTGATTGATATGCATCCATGGCTCATTAGCCGCCCCTCCCCCACACGAATGTGATTGATATGCAACCATGGCTCATTATGCGCCCCTCCCCCACACGAATGTGATTGATATGCAACCATGGCTCATTATGCGCCCCTCCCCCACACGAATGTGATTGATATGCATCCATGGCTCATTAGCCGCCCCTCCCCCACACGAGTGTGATTGATATGCATCCATGGCTCATTAGCCGCCCCATCCCCACACGAATGTGATTGATATGCACTCCTGGCTCATTAGCCGCCCCTCCCCACACGAGTGTGATTGATATGCATCGATGGCTCATTAGACGCCCCTCCCCCACACGAGTGTGATTGATATGCATCCATGGCTCATTAGACGCCCCCCCCCCCCCCCACACGAATGTGATTGATATGCACTCCTGGCTCAGTATGCGCCCCTCCCCCACACGGATGTGATTGATATGCACTCCTGGCTCAGTATGCGCCCCTCCCCCACACGAATGTGATTGATATGCACTCATGGCTCATTAGCCGCCCCTCCCCCACACGAATGTGATTGATATGCACCCATGGCTCATTAGCCACCCCTTCCCCACACGAGTGTGATTGATATGCATCCATGGCTCATTAGACGCCCCCCCCCCACACGAATGTGATTGATATGCACTCCTGGCTCAGTATGCGCCCCTCCCCCACACGGATGTGATTGATATGCATCCATGACTCATTAGCCGCCACTCCCCCACACGAATGTGATTGATATGCATCCATGACTCATTAGCCGCCCCTCCCCCACACGAGTGTGATTGATATGCATCCATGGCTCATTAGACGCCCCCCCCCCACACGAATGTGATTGATATGCATCCATGACTCATTAGCCGCCCCTCCCCCACACGAATGTGATTGATATGCATCCATGACTCATTAGCCGCCCCTCCCCCACACGACTATGATTGATATGCATCCATGGCTCATTAGTCGCCCTCCCCACATGAATGTGATTGATATGCACTCATGGCTCATTATGCGCCCCTCCCCCACACGAATGTGATTGATATGCATCCATGACTCATTAGCCGCCCCTCCCCCACACGAGTGTGATTGATATGCATCCATGGCTCATTAGACGCCCCCCCCCACACGAATGTGATTGATATGCATCCATGACTCATTAGCCGCCCCTCCCCCACACGAATGTGATTGATATGCATCCATGACTCATTAGCCGCCCCTCCCCCACACGAATATGATTGATATGCATCCATGGCTCATTAGTCGCCCTCCCCACACGAATGTGATTGATATGCACACATGACTCATTAGCCGCTCCTCCCCGCACGAATGTGATTGATATGCATACATGGCTAATTAGCCGCCCCATCCCCCACACGAATGTGATTGATATGCACACATGGCTCATTAGCCGCCCTCCACCACACGAATGTGACTGATATGCACACATGGCTCATTAGCCGCCCCTCCCCCACACGAATGTGATTTATATGCACCCATGGCTCATTATGCGCCCCCTCCCCACACGAATGTGATTGATATGCACCCATGGCTCATTATGCGCCCCCTCCCCACACGAATGTAATTGATATGCACTCATGGCTCATTATGCGCCCCCCCCACACGAATGTGATTGATATGCACCCATGGCTCATTATGCGCCCCCCCCACACGAATGTGATTGATATGCACCCATGGCTCATTATGCGCCCTTCACCACACGAATGTAATTGATATGCACCCATGGCTCATTGGCCGCCCCTCCCCCATACGAATGTGATTGATATGCACCCATGGCTCATTGGCCGCCCCTCCCCCACACGAATGTGATTGATATGCACCCATGGCTCATTATGCGCCCTTCACCACACGAATGTAATTGATATGCACCCATGGCTCATTGGCCGCCCCTCCCCCACACGAATGTGATTGATATGCACCCATGGCTCATTGGCCGCCCCTCCCCCATACGAATGTGATTGATATGCACCCATGGCTCATTAGCCGCCCCTCCCCCACACAAATGTGATTGATATGCACCCATGGCTCATTGGCCGCCCCTCCCCACACGAATGTGATTGATATGCACTCATGGCTCATTAGACGCCCCCTCCCCACACGAATGTGATTGATATGCACTCATGGCTCATTAGCCGCCCCTCCACCCACACGAATGTGATTGATATGCACCCATGGCTCATTGGCCGCCCCTCCCCCACACGAATGTGATTGATATGCACCCATGACTCATTAGCCGCCCCTCCCCCACACGAATGTGATTGATATGCACCCATGGCTCATTAGACGCCCTCCCCCACACAAATGTGATTGATATGCACCCATGGCTCATTAGACGCCCTCCCCCACACGAATGTGATTGATATGCACCCATGGCTCATTAGACGCCCTCCCCCACACAAATGTGATTGATATGCACCCATGGCTCATTAGCCGCCCTCCCCCACACGAATGTGATTGATATGCACCCATGGCTCATTAGCCGCCCTCCCCCACACGAATGTGATTGATATGCACCCATGGCTCATTAGACGCCCTCCCCCACACGAATGTGATTGATATGCACCCATGGCTCATTAGCCGCCCTCCCCCACACGAATGTGATTGATATGCACCCATGGCTCATTAGCCGCCCTCCCCCACACGAATGTGATTGATATGCACCCATGGCTCATTAGACGCCCTCCCCCACACAAATGTGATTGATATGCACCCATGGCTCATTAGACGCCCTCCCCCACACGAATGTGATTGATATGCACCCATGGCTCATTAGACGCCCTCCCCCACACGAATGTGATTGATATGCACCCATGGCTCATTAGCCGCCCTCCCCCACACGAATGTGATTGATATGCACCCATGGCTCATTAGCCGCCCTCCCCCACACGAATGTGATTGATATGCACCCATGGCTCATTAGCCGCCCCTCCCCACACGAATGTGATTGATATGCACTCATGGCTCATTAGCCGCCCTCCCCCACACGAATGTGATTGATATGCACCCATGGCTCATTAGCCGCCCCTCCCCACACGAAAGTGATTGATATGCACTCATGGCTCATTGGCCGCCCCTCCCCCACACGAATGTGACTGATATGCACCCATGGCTCATTAGCCGCCCTCCCCCACACGAATGTGACTGATATGCACCCATGGCTCATTAGCCGCCCTCCCCCACACGAATGTGATTGATATGCACCCATGGCTCATTAGCCGCCCCTCCCCACACGAATGTGATTGATATGCACCCATGGCTCATTAGCCGCCCCTCCCCACACGAATGTGACTGATATGCACTCATGGCTCATTAGACGCCCCTCCCCCACACGAATGTGACTGATATGCACCCATGGCTCATTAGCCGCCCTCCCCCACACGAATGTGACTGATATGCACCCATGGCTCATTAGCCGCCCTCCCCCACACGAATGTGACTGATATGCACCCATGGCTCATTAGCCGCCCTCCCCCACACAAATGTGATTGATATGCACCCATGGCTCATTAGCCGCCCCTCCCCACACGAGTGTGATTGATATGCATCGATGGCTCATTAGACGCCCCTCCCCCACACGAGTGTGATTGATATGCATCCATGGCTCATTAGACGCCCCCCCCCCCCACACGAATGTGATTGATATGCACTCCTGGCTCAGTATGCGCCCCTCCCCCACACGGATGTGATTGATATGCACTCCTGGCTCAGTATGCGCCCCTCCCCCACACGAATGTGATTGATATGCACTCATGGCTCATTAGCCGCCCCTCCCCCACACGAATGTGATTGATATGCACCCATGGCTCATTAGCCACCCCTTCCCCACACGAGTGTGATTGATATGCATCCATGGCTCATTAGACGCCCCCCCCCCCCCCACACGAATGTGATTGATATGCACTCCTGGCTCAGTATGCGCCCCTCCCCCACACGGATGTGATTGATATGCATCCATGACTCATTAGCCGCCACTCCCCCACACGAATGTGATTGATATGCATCCATGACTCATTAGCCGCCCCTCCCCCACACGAGTGTGATTGATATGCATCCATGGCTCATTAGACGCCCCCCCCCACACGAATGTGATTGATATGCATCCATGACTCATTAGCCGCCCCTCCCCCACACGAATGTGATTGATATGCATCCATGACTCATTAGCCGCCCCTCCCCCACACGACTATGATTGATATGCATCCATGGCTCATTAGTCGCCCTCCCCACATGAATGTGATTGATATGCACTCATGGCTCATTATGCGCCCCTCCCCCACACGAATGTGATTGATATGCATCCATGACTCATTAGCCGCCCCTCCCCCACACGAGTGTGATTGATATGCATCCATGGCTCATTAGACGCCCCCCCCCACACGAATGTGATTGATATGCATCCATGACTCATTAGCCGCCCCTCCCCCACACGAATGTGATTGATATGCATCCATGACTCATTAGCCGCCCCTCCCCCACACGAATATGATTGATATGCATCCATGGCTCATTAGTCGCCCTCCCCACACGAATGTGATTGATATGCACACATGACTCATTAGCCGCTCCTCCCCGCACGAATGTGATTGATATGCATACATGGCTAATTAGCCGCCCCATCCCCCACACGAATGTGATTGATATGCACACATGGCTCATTAGCCGCCCTCCACCACACGAATGTGACTGATATGCACACATGGCTCATTAGCCGCCCCTCCCCCACACGAATGTGATTTATATGCACCCATGGCTCATTATGCGCCCCCTCCCCACACGAATGTGATTGATATGCACCCATGGCTCATTATGCGCCCCCTCCCCACACGAATGTAATTGATATGCACTCATGGCTCATTATGCGCCCCCCCCACACGAATGTGATTGATATGCACCCATGGCTCATTATGCGCCCCCCCCACACGAATGTGATTGATATGCACCCATGGCTCATTATGCGCCCTTCACCACACGAATGTAATTGATATGCACCCATGGCTCATTGGCCGCCCCTCCCCCATACGAATGTGATTGATATGCACCCATGGCTCATTGGCCGCCCCTCCCCCACACGAATGTGATTGATATGCACCCATGGCTCATTATGCGCCCTTCACCACACGAATGTAATTGATATGCACCCATGGCTCATTGGCCGCCCCTCCCCCACACGAATGTGATTGATATGCACCCATGGCTCATTGGCCGCCCCTCCCCCATACGAATGTGATTGATATGCACCCATGGCTCATTAGCCGCCCCTCCCCCACACAAATGTGATTGATATGCACCCATGGCTCATTGGCCGCCCCTCCCCACACGAATGTGATTGATATGCACTCATGGCTCATTAGACGCCCCCTCCCCACACGAATGTGATTGATATGCACTCATGGCTCATTAGCCGCCCCTCCACCCACACGAATGTGATTGATATGCACCCATGGCTCATTGGCCGCCCCTCCCCCACACGAATGTGATTGATATGCACCCATGACTCATTAGCCGCCCCTCCCCCCACACGAATGTGATTGATATGCACCCATGGCTCATTAGACGCCCTCCCCCACACAAATGTGATTGATATGCACCCATGGCTCATTAGACGCCCTCCCCCACACGAATGTGATTGATATGCACCCATGGCTCATTAGACGCCCTCCCCCACACAAATGTGATTGATATGCACCCATGGCTCATTAGCCGCCCTCCCCCACACGAATGTGATTGATATGCACCCATGGCTCATTAGCCGCCCTCCCCCACACGAATGTGATTGATATGCACCCATGGCTCATTAGACGCCCTCCCCCACACGAATGTGATTGATATGCACCCATGGCTCATTAGCCGCCCTCCCCCACACGAATGTGATTGATATGCACCCATGGCTCATTAGCCGCCCTCCCCCACACGAATGTGATTGATATGCACCCATGGCTCATTAGACGCCCTCCCCCACACAAATGTGATTGATATGCACCCATGGCTCATTAGACGCCCTCCCCCACACGAATGTGATTGATATGCACCCATGGCTCATTAGACGCCCTCCCCCACACGAATGTGATTGATATGCACCCATGGCTCATTAGCCGCCCTCCCCCACACGAATGTGATTGATATGCACCCATGGCTCATTAGCCGCCCTCCCCCACACGAATGTGATTGATATGCACCCATGGCTCATTAGCCGCCCCTCCCCACACGAATGTGATTGATATGCACTCATGGCTCATTAGCCGCCCTCCCCCACACGAATGTGATTGATATGCACCCATGGCTCATTAGCCGCCCCTCCCCACACGAAAGTGATTGATATGCACTCATGGCTCATTGGCCGCCCCTCCCCCACACGAATGTGACTGATATGCACCCATGGCTCATTAGCCGCCCTCCCCCACACGAATGTGACTGATATGCACCCATGGCTCATTAGCCGCCCTCCCCCACACGAATGTGATTGATATGCACCCATGGCTCATTAGCCGCCCCTCCCCACACGA